>QEOT01001185.1:109287-132352 GCA_003123785.1 Pterocarya stenoptera
AAAAAAAAAAAAATCTTCGTCATCTACCTCATACAAATTAAAGGACTTGTGTACTTGGATTGTGCCTTTCACCCTAATTAATATAGATGTCTTACTTATTAAAACACTTGTCCTTACAAATAGAAATTGCTAAAACTGTTATGATATAAATATCTTTGAAGAAAAAGTGCACACACTTTTGTTAAGTGAAGCAATTTCAGCCTTGCCACTTTACGCTTAAATGGGCTTTTACCAACATTGATCCAATATTCCCACACCTTCCCAAGCTCATCACAGATACAACAGTTGCTACAACTTAAATATGATAAAATTTGAACTAAGCACCTCTAGGCATTTAACAACCAACATTGGCTTTTTTTTACGACTAACAATTCAAAACCTTTCCTTACAGCATTTATTAAATAGTTGCATCACTACAGCATTTATTAAATAGTTGCATCACTACAGCATTTATTAAATAGTGTGTGAATGGAGCAGATGTGAAAGTTAAGTATTACAAGTAGTGTGTGAATGGAGCAGATGTGGAAGTTAAGTATTACCTGGTCAAGTGCACAAGCAAAAAGATCAAGCACATGTCCTTGATGTACAAGCTGCTTTGAAAGTCCCTCATAAAACTTCATAGCTTTGTGATAAAATGGAGCAGAATCTTTATCCAGGTCCTTGTGAGAACGAATTGGTTCTGATAAATTTTTTGAAACTATCTGCAAAAGTTTCATAATGCATAGCTCAGCAGAACTTCCAAAATTCCCATATATTAACCAAAAACCACTAAAAACCAAAGATAAAAACAAAAAAAGAACAAAAGCAGAGAGATAAAATGCAAGTATTTCATATGCAGACATTCTTAATCAACTAGCACATGAAAGCAAGGAGACATCCACTGTTCGAAAGCACAAAAAGAAAATAGCAATTCCCATGTTAGTTATAGACAACACTTCTGTGTTGAAAAGCTTGCTGCTTAGCATTTGCCAATTTAAGTAACCACAAGAGGCCAAGAGGGTAACAACTGATGCAGAAAGCTTTTCTGTTCTTTTCTTTTCTTTTCTTTTTCTTTCCAAAACATTAAATAGACCTACTCCCATGCTCCCACGCCCTCCCTCACTGTCCATTAGATTTTACAACACTCAACTTTCTATGTCCTACATTCGAGAAAGGACGAGAAAAGCTTGATCCTTACTTTCCCTCATTCGAAACACTCATCAATGATACCAGGAAATGATTGAAATAATTACCAGATCACCTTCAACAACTTAATTAGAAATCTTCTAAAAATCTATGAAATAACAGAGGGTGCCAATAAACTCTGAGTTAGACATTTATCAAAAAAAAAAAAAAAAACTCTTGAGTTAGCCTAATTGGGGTCTCATGAACTCTGGTTTAGATGGTTTTTCCATCCTCTAGGGATAAGCAGGAACATGATATCAATGAATTTGGACTAAACTGGCTGAGCTCAACCGAATATGCTTAGCTCAAAAAACGAAAATATGATTCACATTATGCACGAAAAAGAACAAAAGAAACCATCCATCCTTACAGAACCAGGGCCTTCGGTTGAAGGCCCGCCAATAAACGCCATAATTCTAGCCCCAGAACCAGGAACGCAGGCTCCCAACAAACTCGCCGCAATACTCAACGCCGTGCTGGTGCACCTAGTAGCCCGAAGATCCGCCGGCACAGGCCAAGGATCCTTCTGTAACTCCTCCAAAACCTATTCAATTAAGCCCAACAAGAGAAGAAATGAATAATACAAGTAAATAAGGATGCAGGGAATAAAAACAAGAGTTGAAAATAATTATGCTTCGTACCGAGTTCAGGGTGAACTCGCACTCAGACTTAGGCAGCAGAAAACGCGAAATGCTCTCAGTGGAAAGCCCATCCCTGGCACCAGCAATGACACCGGTGGCCGGCTTGGGCTTCTTGGTAAAAAAGCTCATTTGATCAAGAAGCTGGTCCTTGGACACGTCCTTGGACCCCTTGAACACATACGTCCGGGGGATCTGCCCGAATCCTAACTCGTGGACGTGTACGAAAGTACCAAACGTGATCAGCCCAACCAGCGAATTATCAGGCAATAAATCTACAGCCTGGGATAGCGAGGATTTGAGGAAAGCCATCTCCTCCTCAATCATACAAGTGTCGACGACGAACATGAACACAGGCGGGCAAGGAGGCACATGCGAGGAGGGAGTTTGGTCGTACTCGATGGTGGTGTATTGGGGAAAGAGCTCGGCGGGGAGATTGTCGTCGGAGATGGAGGAGTAGTTAGGGGGGAAGTGGTTGCGCTGAAAGCAGAAGGGGCAGATCCAGATCTTGGCGGCGAAGTCGACGATGGAGAAGGGGTTAAGGACGGAGCGGCAGGTGCGGCAGCGGAGTGCGGAATAGGGAAGGACGGGCATGTTTTGGAAGGGCTTGATCGGAGTGTAGATAGCCGAAATTGGGATCACACAGTTGCTGGCCTCTTGCTTCGTTCCCGGGATCACGTTCCACGGCATACGGACGCCGTCTTGCGCTTCCAATTCGACGAACTCCGCCATTTGGATTCTAGTTGACTCCGCGGCAGAGATTGGCTGGGCTTGGAGATGCGCGTATCTCTCGAGATAATGCAATTGATTGACCAACTTTCAGCTCGGGATTGCGGGCGCGCACTAACTAGCCTCTCTTACTGTTGCTTTTCTTCTCACATACAATACAAGTCTAGAAGAGAGTTCAGTGTACGCTCTATCGGGCCAGCTCTCATTTTCCGTTATGGCCAAAGCAAAGATTTTTTATATATTTTTTATACAATATATATATAGATATATAAATATATAAATATATATATATATATGATATATGATCAATTGGTGATTATATGGTCCTTCTCTTCCTCTCTATGGAACGAGTGAGGTTTGAGTATCCTTGTCTATGCAAGGGTGTAAGTCTCTTTTTGTGAGAGTCCTGAGTTTTTTAGTGCGTGGTAATGGAGGAGGAGGATTTAGCTAGGAGATGGGAGAACCTTACACTGTCAACGGAGGAAAATGCAGTTTTCCTGGTTCCTCCTAATGAAGTGAATGAGGGGATTTTACGTGGAAAGTTTTGCACTATAGGGAGGGTGATGGCTGAGAAGGGTTTGAATAATAAAGCTTTTAGAGTGACCATGTCACAAATATGGAGATTGGAGGGGTGGGTGAAATTCAAGGACTTGGGTGATTATCGTTTCTTAATTGAGTTTCAGTTCCTGGCTGATAAGGATAGAGTCCTTGGTGGTCGTCTGTGGTTTTTTTTATAGGAATCTGGTTTCCTTTCAAGAGCTTGATGAATCTATCCCACTAAACATGGTGCAATTCCAGTTTGAACCTCTTTGGGTTCAAATGCATGGGCTACCGCTGGCTGTTATGAATGCAGAGTTTGGTAAGAAGTTTGCTGCATCGATTGGACATGTGATTCGTATTGATTCTGATTCAGATGGCATGGCATGGGGCAAGTGCATGAGGGTACGTGTGGCAGTTGATATGAACAAGCCTTTGTTACATGGAAAATGGTTACAGATGGAGAACCAGAAGTTTTGGGTCTCAATGAAGTATGAAAGATTGCAGTCCTTTTGTTTTCATTATGGTATCTTGTCTCACAAAGCAAAAGTGTGTCAGTCACATAGAGTGGATGATCCTAATGGCGAATCCAAGCCAATGCAGTTTGGACCATGGCTAAGGGCTCAACCGATGCACTCAAGGGTCTTCGAGGTTAGAAAGTACGGTGGTGCTACGGGGGACCAACACCACACTAGGCGGCAGCAGGCTAAGGTCCCTAGAGGGACCCGTCAAGAGGAACCTATTTCTGGAAAGAAGCCTGATCAGGAGCAATTCACGGACCTACCAACTAAAGCAGATACTAAGATGAATAGTTCAAAAAGAAAGTCTGTTAGCTCGAATGATGGTAATTTTCTTAAGGGGGAGGATACAACTGCACCATTGGAGGGAGCTTTTTCAGCCTGTGATATGCAAACATATCTTTTCGAATCTGAGGTGGCTCTAGAGCAGGGTTTTCAATTCCAAAGAGGACATGAGTCTCTATACTCTGATTTGAAAAGTGTTTCTAAAGATGACACCCCTCTTATAAGGGATTCACTTCAAGGGCAGATTGTGCCTTCTGCCTCTGAAGTGGAAGAAATAAAAGCTGAAAGGCCCCATTTGCGGAGGGCCACATGGAGAAGAAGGGCCAGGGAGGTAAATCAAAATGGGCCAAATAGTTTGGGAATGGTAACTCGAGATAGAAGGAAAAGAGGAGTTATTACTCAAGTGGATGTTATTGAACCCGTTAAGAAAAAAAGAGTTGTTGCTAGTGTTGATGCTAACAGTTTTGAATCTGAGTTGGTGGAGGCTGCTGTGCAACTCCACCAACAATAATGATTGGCCTTAGTTGGAACTATAGGGGGCTTGGGACCCCCCGTACAGTTAGAGAACTTCACTTGTTAGTGAAGACTAGTGGCCCAAGTTTGTTTTCTTGATGGAAACAAAATGTGGAAGGAGGAGGGTGGAGGAAGTGAGGAATAAATTGGGGTTTGACTCCAGCTTTGTAGTTGACAGTAAAGGTTTAAGTGGTGGTCTTGTGTTTTTGTGGAATAGTACTCTTGAATTCTCTCCAGAGTCCTTTTCTCAACACCATATTTCTATGAATTTGATTCATGAAGGTTCAGCAAAAACGGTTCTGTTTTCTGGTTTCTATGGTTCTCCAATTACTGCTAACAGGCCAGATAGTTGGAAGTTATTGAGGATGATGAGACCTAAGACTGAGTAGGCATGGTTTTGTTTTGGAGATTTTAATGAAATCTTACATCATCATGAGAAGTATGGGGCAGCCTGTCGACCTTATCATCAAATGGAATTGTTTCAAGAAACTATGGATTTTTGTGGTTTAAGTGACTTAGGCTTTGTTGGGCCTAAGTTTACCTGGTGTAATAACAGAGAGGGAGCTCAATTCACAAAGGAGAGACTTGACCGTGTTTTTGGGAATCTCTTAGGAACTGAATTGTTTGTCCACTATAGTATTCTGGCCCTTGCAGCCCAAACTTCAGACCATAGCCCTATTGTGATGTCACTACAGGATGGGGGGAGGGGTTTGCATCATGAGGGAAGGGGTAGGGAGAAGCTATTCAGATTTGAAGCCAGCTGGAACTTACAAGAGGAGTGTAGTAGCCTTATCCAATCCAGTGGTCAGTCCAGTCTTCTCAGCAAGGTTTTTCTTTGAGCTCAGTTAAGAGAAATCTCAGCAAGTGTAGGGACTCTCTAGTTGCGTGGAGTAAATCCTCTCTTCATAAACAAGCCACACAGTTTAAGCTAAACCAGCTATCTTCTCTGCAAAACTCGAACAAGGGATCCAAGACTGTGGAAATTAAGAACCTTCAGAAGGATATTGATAGATTATTGGAAGAGGAAAATGTCAAATGGCAGCAAAGGGCCAAACAGAGTTGGTTGAGAGATGGAGACAAGAATTCTAAATTTTTCCATAAGTGTGCCAACCAAAGAAGGAAGACTAATGAGATTACTAAATTGGTTCTTGATGATGGCAGAATGATCAATGAAATGACAGGAATTGCTGAGGTTTTCTGTCAGCACTATCTGGCCCTTTTCTCTTCTTTAAATCCTACTGGTATTGAAGAATTCCTGAGTCATATTCAGCCTAGAGTAATTGAGGCCATGAACAGCAATCTCTCGAGCCCTTTCACTCCTGAGGAAGTCAAGGAAGCATTGTTTCAAATGAACCCTCTAGGCTCTCCAGGCCCTGATGGTTTTTTAGCTATCTTCTACCAATCTCACTGGGGTGTGGTAGGAGGTGATGTCACAAAGGCTATGTTAGAGGTTCTGAACCATAGAGGGGATCTTGGGCCCATCAATGACACTTTCATTGTTCTAATCCCCAAACTAAAATGTCCTCAAACTGTTATGGATTTCAGACCTATCTCTCTATGCAATGTGCTCTATAAGATTGTATCTAAAGTGCTGTCTAACAGACTTAAGAGCATCCTTCCTCAGATCATTTCACCTACACAAAGTGCTTTTTTTTCTGGAAGAATGATTCTTGACAATGTCATTGTTGCTTTTGAGGCTTTGCACTCAATGTCTACAAAAGGGAAAGGGAAACAAGACTACATGGTTGTTAAGTTGGATATGAGTAAGGCATATGATAGGGTGGAATGGGTGTTTTTGGAAAAGGCTATAGTGAAGATGGGTTTCAATCCGAGGTGGATCTCTCTGATTATGAAGTGTATATCCTCTATTTCTTACTCAATCCTTATAAATGGGGTTCCTCAAGCAAGCTTTGTTCCATCTAGAGGAATTAGACAGGGGGATCCTCTCTCCACCTATCTGTTTATAATTATTTCTGAGGTCCTAAGCAGCTTATTGAATCATGCTGAAGCTGTCAAAGATATTCATGGTTTTCCTATCTGTAGAGGCAAACTAAGCATTCACCATCTTTTCTTTGCAGATGATAGTTTGCTCTTTTGTAGAGCTAATGCAATGGAGTGGGATGCTCTTAACGGGTTGCTGTGCATCTATGAAAATGCATCAGGTCAACAACTCAATAAGTCCAAGACTTCAATATTCTTTAGTGCCAATACAAGGAAAGCTACCAGAGACTATATTCTAAGCATTGCAGGAACTCGATCAACATCCAGCTATGAAACCTACCTTGGTTTACCTGCTCTCATAGGTAGATCAAGGCATGCTGCCTTTAAAGGAATCTTGGACAGGATGAGGAGCAGGATCAACAATTGGAAAACTAAGTTCTTATCACATGCAGGGAAGGAAATCTTACTGAAAGCTGTCATTCAAGCCCTGCCTACTTACTGTATGGGGCTTTTCAAATTACCCAAGTTGTTGCTTCATGAAATTAATAGAGTAATGCAGCAATTTTGGTAGGGCCATATGACTAATGAGAAGAAAGTGCATTGGGTTTCTTGGGGTCAGATGGGGAAAGTAAAGGGGGCAGGTGGCTTGGGGTTTTGGGACTTTGAGAGTTTCAATTTGACTTTGTTAGCTAAACAAGGTTGGAGACTTATCCAATTTCCTGATTCACTAGCTGCCAAGGTTCTCAAAGGAAAATATTTTTCCAACACTGATTTTCTTTAGGCCAAAGTGGGAGCTAGGCCTTCTTTTATATGGAGAAGTCTTTATGCTGCAAGAGGTCTTATTGAGAAGGGTTCTATATGGAGGATAGGTAATGGTCAGGATACTAAGATTTGGAGCTACAGGTGGCTGCCTCGACCCTCAAGCTATATGGTCCAAACTCCTGTCCAGGTCTTGTCAGCAGAGGCTCGAGTTTCTAAACTGATCATTGAGGAGACTAAACAATGGAACCGAGGCTTGGTTGTTTCTGTTCTTGGGAATGAGATTGCTGAAGTTGTACATAAGATTCCCATAAGTGTTACTGGGGCCAGAGACAGGCTTATATGGTTAGGGACAAAGGATGGTCAGTTTACCATGAAGAGTGCGTATCACAAGTAGAAGGAGTTGTGGGAATTGCATATGGGTCAGACTTCTAATCAAACTAAAAATTTTAAGGATTGGACCTGTTTTTGGAAATTTCAGATTCCAAATGTTACTAAAGTTTTCATGTGGAGAGCTTGTCTTGAGTCACTCCCTACTCGACTGAACCTGTACAAGAAAAGAATTGTTGACTCCCCTCTATGTCCTATTTGCTGTAGAGAAATTGAATCAACCACTTATGCTTTATGGAGTTGCTCTTCAGCCATGGATGTTTGGAGCCAAGGGCCTAAAGTTCTTCAGAAAGGATCTAACTCTGCAGGCGGTTTCAAAGAGTTGGTGGAACAGTTTACTTCTACATCTGATCAAACTTTGATGGAGCTATTTTCCGTGACAGCTAGATGCATTTGGATGAGAAGGAACAATATGGTTTTTGAGAATTCCTTTATGCATCCCACACAGGTTGCAAGACAGGCGGCTATTTCTTTGGCAGATTTTAAGGCAGTACAGATTGGCTCAAAGAAAGTGATCCAGCAGCCACAAGACCATCTATTTGTATGGGTTTCTCCTCCAGTGAACTTCATCAAAATTAACTGGGATGTAGCCTTGAGTGTTACTAAAAACAAAATTGGGATTGGCTTGGTGGCTCGTGACCATGAGGGCTCTATTTTGGCTACAAAAAAGCTGTCAAAATTTGGTGTCTTGGATCCCCTATTAGCTGAAGCTCTTGGTGACCTTTATGCAGTTGGAATGGCAAAGGATATGGGGCTGCAATCTATTATTCTGGAAGGTGATTCTCAGACTGTAATTCAAGGCCTCCAGAAGCATACTGATCGGTGGGATAGTGTGGGTTTGGTCTTAAATGATACTAGAGCTATGTTGTCGAATTTTAAGAAATGGCAGGTGGCCTTTGTAAGAAGAAGTGGCAACCAGATTACTCACTGTCTAGCTAAGGATTCCCTTGAGCTAGCTGAGGATGTGATTGAACTGGTCAATTGTCCAGTTTTGTAATCTGTTTTCCTCCTTGTCTTTTTTTGATATCAATGAAGTTATGATATTTTCCTCAAAAAAAAAATTATTTATATATATAAATAACTAGTAAGTGAGGAGCTACGTGCATGGTACCTGGTTAAAAATTAAAAAGGTATCTTTTATTATATTTTGTTTGAAAATCTGAAAAAAAAATTATAATAATTAGATAAGATGAAATGAGAGCAACTTATCATCCAGACAAGACCTAAGCTTTATTAATGATTGGTTTGATATGAGTTAAATTATCCTTAATCAAAGTGGATAAAGTGGCTATCTCTCACTTCACAATGAACAATAAAATGAGAATTGAAATCCATACAAACTTGAAACACGTCACAAATTTATACAAATTAAAATAAACCTAATACAAAATTAAGAAAAGTGATAGGTTCATTGTAACACTCACCGAGCCAAGCCCACTTTCTAAATTTTTCTTGGGTTTTTTTTTTTTGAAAAAAAGGCCCAAGCCCGTAAGATCTCTTGCCAACTCCTCTTCTCGCACAGCTCCATCACGTCGATTTCCACTCCATCACATACAGTGGATTGATACTCGATAAGCAGTTGAGCATCAGTTTTTTTTTTTTTTAAACTATGGTTGCCTTCATCGCGTCCTTTTCCTCCTCAAAAAAATTTTCCATTAGGGTACACGAGGTCACCATATATATATATATGCACGTTACTGGGACTCATGCATTCATGTTTTAGGCCTTGTTTGGGTACCGAGAGTACCTCAGGTACTTTCAAACACTCTCACTACTATTCTTTACTTTATTATTACTTTTCATCTACTTTTGTTATTATTCATTACTTTTCACCTACTTTTTACTACTATTTAATATTCTATTATTACTTTTTCACTACTATTCACAAACATTCTCAAATACTTTCACTACCCAAACCAAGCTTTAATCATCCTTAACCCTAGACCTCCTTGTTGCCGCACGTTCTTCCTCATCACAGAAGGCCAAACCGAGACCTCCACCCCACCACCACCTTAAGGTAAACTCGGGAGAAACCAGCATGCCAAGGTCTCCCATGCATGGCAGAAGCCACCGTGCACAACCATTGCCGAGCCCTTGCCAACCTCAAGTCAGCCACTGCTGCTTTGCCCTGCACCACAGTACCCCACCAATAGAAGCCACTCCTCATCGCTGCCACCCAGCATTGTGAACCCTTGCCGTTATCGCACGGCCAAAGAGCCCTGTTTTCCCCTCACTAGAACAGAGTACTTCATCCCCATCTGGAACACCCACTGCCCACCTCTACGCCACCCTGCAAGGCGCTAGCTCTCGTCGACAGCCACCAGGATGGCCACAGAAACTGCCATCCTCTACCCCCACGCCACCATCGTCCCAGTTACTCCACCTCGCGTAAGTCCATCTCCCTTCCCACTATCTCTCTCTGTCTCCGTGTTCTCTTTCTTGCTCATCACTCTCACTCCCACAGTGTGCTGCCGCCGCTCCCACCCTCGTCGCTGTTTATAGTCACCCAGGCTGCCGCCACTTGTAGCTCTCTCGGTAAGGATATGTCATACTCTCCTTCCCTGCCTAGTGAGTTTGGTTCAAAATGAGAAGTATAAAGGTGGTACTCCCATAAAGCATGTTAGTATTTACATAGGGTGGTATTACTAGTAACCAAATTTTTTAAAAGTGAGATTAGACTCACAAGGTCCTTGTTTGGGTATTGGGTCGTGGCTTGTAGATAGGTGTTATGAGTAATGCTCCATTATGGGAAGCACAGGTTTTTAGGCCACGGTTGGATACCATGAGTTGTGTATTTTTCAGGGTCAAGATCACGTGGTTGCAGGGACAATTTATAAAACCAATTTATGGAGTAATATGATCATAGGTTTTAAATTGTGTATTGGTTTGGAGAAATCATGTGAAAATCAAAATATCTTAGAGAGAGTCGATATTTTAGAATTTTGAGGACTTTTAGATATTAAGGAAAAATATAGAATTTTATATCTTCGGTTTAATTACCAAGTACATGTTCGAATGGAAATTTACAGAAATTGGGTATTTATTTTATGGGTGATGAGTAATTTTGTTTAGCACTATCAAGAAAAAATTTCTGAAAAACTAAAAGTCCAGGTAAGTAGAGTTCCTATGCTAGACTTTCCATAAAAATAAAATGGACTGAGGTCGATTTTTGAAAAATATAGATGTTTTGTTATGAAAAGAAATTTGAAACGACTTCGGTTATTTGTTCTGCATTACTCATGAAATTCTATATAAAAATAAAGTATTTTCTGGCATGACTAGTGTAGACATGAGCTAATTTTTGGCATTCTATTATTGAACTGAGAAAAATAAGCGAATATGAGAATTTGATAATTTTTGCATGTAACGTGAAGATGTTCTGAAATTGTTTTGGAAAATGTGAAATGATCTGAATTTTAGTACTCTGTTTTGATATGATGTGGCATCCGAAAAACCTTTGGCATGACTTTCTGATTCTGTCCTGATTTGGTTTTGATATGGTGATTCTGATTCTATTCTGACTCTGGTTTTGGTTCTGATATGGTGATTCTGATTCTATTTTGCTCTGATCTCTAGCCCTATCATGGGATATAATAATGACATCTGGCCTTGTCTTGAGATATAATACTGACCTCTGGCCCTGTCACGGGATACAATAGTGACCTTTGGCCCTGTCACGAGATATAATAGTGACTTCTGGCCCTACCATATGATATAATAGTAGTATCTGCTCTGAGTGCAATCGCTTTGATAACATGGTGATTTATGTTCTACTTGACTTTCCGCAGAATACACAACCCTACCACAAGGGTTAAACATGGTCTATGTCCTGATATGATGCTCTAATATGTTCTAATATGATAAGATGAAGATGCTCAGTTATGTTATGTCAAAGGAATTTTGAATAAGAATATTTTTTAACTTTCGCTCTGATATTTTGATAACATGTTCTAACTCTACATTATAAAAATAAAAAGTATTTTGTTTTGCATTCTGAACTTTGTAAGTGCTCATGTTTGCATACTAGTATATGTTCTTTGCTTACTAAGTTGTTGATAACTCACCCATTATCTCCAAACATTTTAAAGATATTTTTATGGTTCAGCTGAAGAACAATTGTAAAAAGTATTGAAAAAGTCTGATGATCATAGATGAACAAGTACTCAAGATACAAGTATAATTGAAGGATCATATTTAGTGGTTTTATCGTTAGCGGTTATTTTTGGTACGCCAAGTTGTGGATAATTTGAGTCCTTGTGGAGATGTTATTTTTATTTTATTGAGGTTTTGTTCAATATTTCTATGGAGGGACACAAATTTTTGGAATGATCAAATAAGTTAAGTATTTTATGGAGTTTTTTGGATTTTATAGTTGTGATATTGGAGATGATATGGCCGTTTGGATTGAGAGGAGAATTAAGATAAGTTGAGATGGTTTGTGAATAGTAGAATAAGATATTTTATGAATATTATTTTTTTAATATTAATATTATTTTAATATTTGAAAAAGTTGAATTATTTATTATATTTTGTGTAGGAATTTGAGAATGTTATTATGGGATTTGAAAAAGTAAGATTGTTTGGTGTGAAAATTCGGGAAGATTCTTTTGGGATTTGAAAAAGTAAGATTGTTTATTATATTTTAGTGTGGGTATTTGGGAAGAGTTTTTTTAGATTTGAAAAAGGAAAATATTATTATATTTTGTGTAGGAATTTAGAAAAGTTGTAATGATGAAGATGAGATGAGTTGAAATGGGTTGATGAGAGTTTGGAAAGCAAACATCTAAGTGATAAGAGCTAACTCTCCGAACCTCCTGGACCGAGGCGTTACATTCATATAAGTTTGGTGGATAAGCAAATTACTTACCTTGTAGCTCTACTTCTAAAATTTCATTTCACAATTTTTTATTTATATGAAACACTAAATTCATACCATGGAAATAAGAAAGTGTTTCTAAATTTATATGAAAAACTAAACACAGTTTGTTACTTTCTAAGAAAGCGCTTTGTAGTATTCTAATTAATTAAAATCATGCCATAGAAATAATCTAATAAATAATTGATTATACTAAGATTAATAGATAGTAATATTATTTAAAGTTCATAACATATTCATTGATTTTCTATTTAAAGTATAACATAATAATTTTATAAAAAATCTGAAAAAAATAAATAATGGAATTAAACAAGACTCCATAATAATATAGGCTAATCATAAATTTAATGCTTAGTACTATACTTTAAAATATACTTTAATTCCCTTGCATATTTTCTGTAAAAAAAAAAAAGATTTATAGGCTAAATATTTATTCAATTAACAAAGCCCCAGTAAACTATATCATAGTGGTTTTCTGAACATATATCCAGGCCCAACCTAATTTAAAAACACAAGTCCCATTTAAAATCTAAGCACAGCCCATGTAAATGACCCAACGTTAAAACATATGACATGCTATGTACACCTAAGGGCACAAACATAATTACTCAAAACGATTCTTCAAGAGGCTTCTATGAAATTTTAAGGGCCATGGGTTGAAGGGTATTTTTGTAATAACAAAAAACATGCATGCACCTCTAAGGAAAGCTCAAAATCAAAAAGGGAAATCCGAAACTTAAGGCACAAAAAACTAAAAGAAACAAAACACCTTTACTAGAGAAGGGAAAGTCGTGCGTCAGCGGAATTTAAAGCTCACAGGGAGAAATGGAGGTGTCACGGCAGATGTGGGTGGCTGGTGGAGAATGGCAGAGGACAGCGGATTCCTGGTTGCTAAGTCGAGATCGATGGTGACAATAGTTTCTGGTGGAAAAAATATAAATTTTTTTCATCCTTTGGTTGAGGAAACATAGTGAAGAAAAAAGGGAGGAATCGACGAGGTCTTAGGAAGAAGAAAAGGACATCGTGTATGGTGGATCTGGTTGGCTGGAGTCAAAGTTGGCAGTTTCTGAGTTGCCGAGTGGTGTTCCGACTTCTCCTTAGTGTCTTCGATGATTGATTTCGGCAATGTGGGTTGGTGGGAAGGGAGACTGGTGGCTTTGTGGAGTGGTTTCTAGGTATTGTTTTTTTTTTTTTTTTTGTTGTGCAAGGCTCTATTGGGTGGTTGGATCTTATGGGAATTTGTTGTCTTGGAGAACATGACATTTTCGATTGTGTCTACCACACGGTCTACCATTGGTTTGCCAACTTGAAATTTGAATAATTAGAGGCTCTCTTCTTCTTCCTTCTCTTAATTCTTCTTCTTTTTTATTTGAGTCTTTTCATGCCAGGGTTTTATTTATTTATCGTTAATATTGTAAATGAGCATTTTCATGGCAGCCCATCGAAGGAATATTGGAGAAGGGACAAGATGGGTATGATTTCCTTTCTGATTCTGTTTATTTCTATACAAATCCGAATGGTATGTTTTGTAATGGTGTGAGAAAAATCTAAGTGGTATTTTTTGTAATGGTTTTTTTGTACAAATCCTAGTGGATATGATTTATTTACTGAATTTATAGAAGATAAAACCTGGGGAGCGGTCCGGTTGCTCCCCCTCATGTAGCAGCCCTCCAATAGTTGTGTGCCACGTAAGCAAGTTATAGTGTTTAGTCTGCACTTGCATATACCTGATCAGAGACCCATACAGCCCCCTCCCTGACTCCTTTGTCTTCCATACCAGTAACCATCCCAACCCAAACGAAATCCCACCCCACACTCATCCCCGACAGTGCTTGACCTATTGTATGTGCCAGAATAGAGCACAGACCCATCACTGCGTAGAGCCAAGGAATTAATGGCTGACTTGTGCTTCTCTAATGTAGCCACTAGTGATTGCTTTTTATCTCTCGTTTGCTTCTTCCATGCCTTGATTTTCATATCCGCCAAACCAGTGTAAAGATACCCATATCCGGACAATACTAAAGCATTAATTGCATTGTCGTGCGCATTCCTTAGAGACTGCAAGCACTTAAACTCTGAGGTTCGCCAAATCTTGAACGTCCTATCCCATGAAGCCAAGTAGAGAAGAGAACCGTCCCTGGATATAGCAAGTGTCGAAACAGTATCAACGTGATGTACCCACGTGGACTTCTTGTGCCGCCGCACCTTCATGTAGTTCTTGGCCAAGAATAGCCTTGAAAAATGATCATTAAGCATGGAGAGAGTGGCTATGCATGTGTATTTTTGGTTTTGGGTATTGTTATCTGTGATGATCAAGTATTTTGCGAGGCTTTTTATGCATTTTTACATGTATTGTTAATATGGGCCAAGAAAGGTGGAGTAACCCAATTAGAAAGTTGGTTTGGTACTAGGCATCTAAGGCTTTGAAAAGGGCCCAAGCCCATGAGTAATTCGGCCTCTATAAGAAATTAGGATTTTGAAGCCCAATAGAACTAGGGCACACGCCCAACCCAAATTCTTGGATGCCACATGTCATCCAATGGAGCTTATAGCTAGGACTTCATGAATCTGGACTGAATTAAGGGAAGAGAATTGAGAGAGTCTAAGGTTTGGCCTTGCACGCCTACCATAGATGATCATCCACCTTCTTGCCATGTGTCATGCATGCAAGAAAGCTTGCTTGTAGGAAGAGGCATTGTGACACTTGTCACTATGAGAGAGACATTTTAGAAGGAAGATGATGAGGTTATGGAAAAGTGGAGCCTAAGGAAGGCCAAGAGGCCTTGCACGTCAACCATAGAGGAACTCCCATGTCCACTCAGGAGTGTCTAAAATGGAGTGGTAATCCATGGGTCTACGAAGTACAGTCGACGGACCTCAAATGATTCATAAAAGAAAAGGATACTGAGTGAGGTTGCACCTAAAGCTAGTGGGTGCCCTACGGTGAAAGCGAAAAGTGAACTATCGTAATATGAATGATTAAAAGTAAGACGTAGTCACCTTGGTCAAAGTGGTCAATGGTTGATGTGGTAACTAGCGGGGAACACACGGTGCATAGGGGAGCCGTAAGGTATCTATTTATATGTTAAAAGTCAAGAAAGGCCTTGAGCTCAAAGTTATGCTATGATATATGAATAAGAACCCGAGTTCACAAATATGTTAAATGAACAAGTATGAAAATGACGAAAAGATGTTTTATAAAAAGAAAAGGATTATGAAGTTATGATGTACACGATATCTTTTGAAAAGTCAAATGCATAAATAAAGTCACATGTTCGTGCATTCATTTTAAGTTTGCTTACATATGCTTACGATATCTATTACTTGTTATTTGTTTACTTTCTGAGATTTATCGAGATCTCACTGTTGTAATATTTCCACTATCATTCCCTATTCAGAATGGTAGAAGCTATAACAGGTATAAAAGACCCCAATGACGAAACAAAAGAGGACAACGCCTCATTTGGAGAGAATCGTGCCTAAGATGGGCATAAGCTCTCCCGAGCCTTCCATCTTGGAGCACCTTGAGACAATTGACCAAGCAATCACTGAGAAACTTCAGGAAATTGAGGCGTTTAAATGGCACAACAATCGGGATAAGGATTGGACCTTAGAGAAATGAGTGAAGCCCGACCCCCTTTGGAAAAAAAAAAGGGAGAAAAAGGAGACACGGTCAAGTAGGATCGACCTCATGAAAAGACTTATGTCATGGGACCTCTTTTGGAGAATGACTTATTTTGAAAACACTTGATGTATTGGTCTCGCATTTTTGGGAGTCTCTTTTTCAATCAATAAGTCTTTTGATGACTCTTATGAAATTCACGTTTTGGGATTTATGTGCTTCGGTACCACAATATATGTCTTATTTAATTGACCTAAGTAGACTTTTCGCTGCGATATACTGCATACTATTTGTTATCATTAGCTGCATTGCATCTTAAATGTCATGTACGAGGGGTATGTAGTCTTGTGTTACATATCCTGACGCTTCAATTTTTGTCAAATCCCAAGCGAGGGTTGAGGGCGTCACAGAAGCAGTGGTATTAGAGCAATTACGTCTCTGGGTAAATCACAAGTTGTCCTAGGAATACATGGTATCTGATAATAGGATTGAAATCTAATAGTTATATGCTTCAACTTTATAGCTATAGGGTTGAATCCTCAAGGAGGCACGTTCAGAGGATAAGTATGCGATTGAACTCAATTGTGAAGTGAAGAATGAGTAAATCTCTGCTTTTAGGTGAAGCCGATGATGCATTGGTTTTGTGCATTTAAGGAGGAAAGGACCCAATGGTGCGCAGACAACACGATGATGTTTCTCCTAAGTTGCAAGATCGGGAGGCCAGGAACCCTTCATTGGAAAGAGGTCAGGCTATCGCGGAAGCCATACGGGAAATGACTGAGGTAGTGAGATACCAAATAGAGCAAGGGCAGAATGTGAGACAAGAGCCACTTAGAGGCGAGAATCGAGGATGCCCATTTGAGAGATTTCTAGTATATTGGTATCCAAACTTTATGGGTACGGAAGGAGCTTTAAGAGCTAATAAATGGCTTATCGATTTGGATAGAACTTCTGATATTAGTGGATGCACAGAGAATCAGAAGGACCAATCTGCTAGACATTTACTCGAGGGAGAGGCTGGCATATGGTGGGACACAAAAAGACAACTTTTGGCACAGGAATTGGGAGATATCACCACTCTTACTTGGGAGCGTGACACCGTTTCTTCCCAGAAATAGCTAAATAACAGAAAGCATTAGAGTTTACGAACTTGACTCAAGAAAATATGATAGTGGAGCAATATGCAGCTCACTTTGTAGAGTTAGGAAGATTTGCCCCATATTTGATTAGTACGAAGAAAATGCAAGTTAGGAAATTTCAAGACGGATTATAGCCAAGGATACGGAACCAAGTTGCCTGCCTACAGATCGAGAATTTCTAAGAGTTAGTGAACGTTGCTTCAATAGCAGAGGCGGAGTAGCGGGATTTGATTTCTCAAGTTCAGAATGATCGTAAGAGAGGGTTGCCCTACTCTCCAAGAAAGAATATGGGGAAGAAGAAGATTCCCTATACTTCAGATAAAGGAAAGGGGAAGGTAGTAGGTAATGTGGTGCCTGTTATGCCACTACCATGTCATAGTTGCAGACGAAGACACAATGATGAATGTCGTTTCGCCACCAGAGCTTGCTTTAGATGTGGCCAACCTAGCCATATGATTCGAGACTGTCCACGTAATACGATGGGAAGAGCATCTATGCCTGGAAACAAAGGAAAGACCCCGATGAAAGCTAAAGTCTATGCAATCACTCCAGGAGAAGTGGATTTGGAAGCTAAGGACGTAGGAGTAATCATTGGTAAGGTTAAGTTGATGCAACAATTGGTTTTTGCTCTGTTTGATTCTGGAGCTTCACGTTCCTTTGTGTCATATGATTACGTAAGAAGATGTAAGTTGAGTGTGGAATCCTTGTCCCAGAAGGTTTTAGTAGCTATTCCAGACATGAAGGTAGTTGGATGCACTCGAATAGTTAGGAATTGTCCGTTGGAAGTCGCAGGACTTACCCTAACTGTGGATTTGATCGTTTTCCATTTAATGGAATTTGACTTGATCTTAGGAATGGATTGACTGTCTTGGCACTATGCCAAAATAGATTGTCGGAAAAGGAAGGTGATCTTAGAGTTACCCTCGACGGACAAGATCTATTACATGGAGGAAGTAGTGAAGTCGGTTCTGTCAACCTTAATGATAGGATGAGTGAAGAAAGCCTTGAAGGAAGGAGCCGATGCATATCTAGTGGTTATGATTAGTGTAGTAGAGAAATCTTAAGAAGGTGAAGGGATTTGTGTGATAGAAAAGTTTCCTGAAGTTTTTGCCGATGATTTGCCTTGACTACCCCCAAACCGGGAAACAGAGTTTGTAATTGAGTTGGAGCCAGGTGCGGCCCCAGTATACAAGGCACCTTATCGAATGGCCCCGGCCAAGTTGAAAGAACTGAAGGTTTAGATAGAGGAACTCCTCGAACAAGGATTTATTCGGCCGAGTTCGTCCCCTTGGGGTGCACTAGTCCTATTTGTGAAAAATAAGGATGACACTATGAGGATGTGCATTGACTATCAAGATTTGAATAAAGTAACCATTAAGAATAAGTACCATTTACCCCAGATCGATGACTTGTTGGATCAGTTGCAAGGAGCGTTGATATTTTCTAAAATGGACCTACGAACAAGATATCATTAGTTAAAGCTTAAAGACCAAGATGTACCTAAAACGACTTTTCGGACTCATTATGGACACTTCAAATTTTTAGTAATGCCTTTTGGATTGACAAATGCCCCAGCATTCATGAATTTGATGAATCAGATATCTAGGCAATATTTAGACAATTTTGTAGTGGTATTCATTGACGACATTTTGATTTATTCCCGAAGTGATGAAGAACATAGGGAGCACTTGAGAATAGTGTTGAAGACCTTATAAGAACATCAACTTTATGCTAAGCTCAGCAAGTGTGAGTTTTGGCTTACAGAGGTGGAATTTTTAGGACATGTTATTTGTAGTAAAGGTGTGGTAGTAGATCCTACTAAGATAGAAGCAGTAATGGAATGGCAGAAACTGGCCAATGCCCACGAGATACGTAGTTTTTTGGGTTTGGCAAGATATTATTGAAGATTCGTCAAAGGATTTTATAAACTATCTGGTCCCTTAACAGGGTTGACAAAAAAGAATGTCAAGTATGTTTGGAGTGAGGAATGTGAAAGGAGCTTCTAGGAACTCAAAATGAGGTTAACCACGGCACCTATGTTGGCTTTACCTAAGCCTCATAAATCATATGTGGTTTATAGTGATGCCTTTAAGATGGGATTAGGGTGCGTATTAATGCAAGAAGAATGAGTCATCGCTTATGCCTCGCGACAACTCAAGGATCACGAGCAGAATTATCCTACTCACGATTTGGAACTTGCTATCGTAGTTTTTGCGCTGAAGATCTAGAGGCATTACCTTTATGGAGAAAAGTGTGAGGTGTACACTAACCATAAAAATCTCAATTATCTATTTAGTCAGAAGAACCTGAAGACAAGGCAGAAAAGATGGGTGGAGATCTTCAACGATTACCAGTGTGAGATCAAGTATCACCCTGGAAAAGCCAATGTGGTAGCAGATGCCCTTAGTCTTAAGACTCAGGCCGACGTGAAATCATTATTGGCAGAAATGAGGGAATTGTTGATAGAAAAGTCGCCAAGAGATATCAGGTTAATGGTAGTGCAGGAGATTGTGCCATTAACTGATGGGGAAATTATCGAATGATTGAGTAAGGATGAAAAATTGGAGAAACTTTGGCAGAAAAATCTGAAATTTGAAGGACCACAACACTTCTCGATTGGTAAAGATGGGATGTTGCATTAAAAGGAGAGGAAAGTGATTCCTAACGTTCTTGAATTAAAGGAAATGATTTTGAAGGAAGCCCATTGTACACATATACTACTCATCCCGGTAGCACCAAGATGTACCAGGATTTGAAGGGATAATTTCGGTGGGATAGAATAAAAAGAGATGTGGCGGAATTTTTTGCAAAATGTTCAATTTGCCAGTTGGTAAAGGCTGAGCATCAAAGACCAGCTGGAGAATTACAACCATTATCGATCCTAGAATGGAAATGGGAGGATGTGTCTATGGATTTCGCGATAGGTTTGCCAAAGACATCGTCAGGGAAGAATTTGATTTGGGTCATAGTCGACCAATTGACCAAAAGTGCACGTTTCTTACCGATTGCTAATACAGACTCGTTGGACAAGCTCTCTCGAGTTTATGTTAAAGAGATAGTCAAGCTTCATGGAGTGCCTAAGTCTATAGTATCTGACAAAGATACGCGGTTCATTTTGCATTTTTGGCAAAGTTTACAGAAGATCTTCGACAAGAATCAGAGGTTTAGTAGTGCCTATCACCTTCAGACGGACGGACAGACAGAGCATACTATCCAGACATTGGAGGATACGCTACGTGCTTGCGTGATGGAGTTAAGTGGTGATTGGGAAAGCCATTTGCCATTGATAGAATTTGCTTACAATAATAGCTTTCAGGCTACTATACAGATGGCACCTTACGAAGCATTGTATGGAAGGAAGTGCAGATCCCCTCTGTATTAGGACTAGAGTACTTGCAGGACGTACGAAAGTAGGTGGAACTAATCCAGGAAAGGATGAAAGCAGCTCAAAGTCGTCAAAAGAGTTATTCCAATAAAAGACAGAGGAATTTAGAGTTTAATGTGGGAGATTGGGTGTATATCAAGGTATCGCCCATGAAAGGAGTTTTACAGTTTGAGAAGAAAAGAAAGTTGAGCCCCAGGTATAATAATAATAATAATAATAATAATAATAATAATAATAATAATAAAAGAGGTCTAATTCAGGGTCTTTGTTAAATTCATAGTTATGGAAAGAGTTGGTGCAGTGGCATTTCAATTGGATCTACCAGCCGAGATGCATGGAGTGCTCAATGTCTTTCATATATCGTCACTAAAGAAGAGTTTTGGGGACATACAACTTGTGGTAATGGAAGCTGATAGTATACGACTTCAGTTGAATCTATTCTATGAAGAATGGCCTGTGCAGATTGTGGATAGTAAAGACCAAAAGCTAAGGAATCGAAAAGTATCTTTTATAAAAGTACTTTGGAACAACCCAGCTTTTCAAGAAGCGACGTGGGAAAGAGAAGATTTGATGAGGACTAAATATCCTCATTTGTTTGTAACTTAGAACTCGTGTATTCATGAATCTTATTTATGAACGATTGTTTGATTGTATCTTGATTTCTTATGTATGACTATTATTTGTGAATTTTAGTAATGATAAGTGCGCCTACCATACCCATGAACAGGGGATGGCTCGTAATAGGAATACCCCTCGCATGTCTGTATCCTTGGTAGCACAGATTAGAGCGAGACATGAACGTTGTCACCGGAATTAGCAAATAAGGAGGGATCAAATGATGAATGCTCACTGGCAGCAGATGAAAAGGTTCGAGCATCATCGCACTCATGTATTGGACGCGGATTTTTGAAACAATATTTTTCTAAAAAGAGCTTTACCACATGAAGAGCATCAACCCCCACACGATCTGTTGGTATGGAGAAATGCTAATAGGTTACGTCTACTAGAACTTAACCCTGAGGCAGAATCCAGCTGCACTGCAGAAGCTCGCACTTCAAGATATGAGCCTTTTGAAACTTCAGATACGTCTATTGACCATATTCGTTATTGTGAATAAGGACAACCCATTGAAGGCACTAAGCCCCAGATTGAGCATAGGTTAAATGAGATGTGAGTAAACATGTATTATGATTATGACTTAGATGTGATATTCTATTTTTCGCAAGATTCGGTGACAGAAGAAGAAGGCTAAGTGCCGCTTCCATCATCATCTGAGGATTCTACAGCAGCCAGTGTAAGAGGTATTAATGAGGATTAACTTTCTTCTATTAATAGATTTGTTTGTGGCTACCGTACCCATTTTGAGGACAAAATCTTTTTCTAAGGGGGGAGAATGTGACGACCAAGATTTTTGCTAGGCTTTTTATGAATTTTTACATGTATGGTTAAGATAGGCCAAGAAAGGTGGAGTAACCCAATTAGAAAGTTGGTTTGGTACTAGGCATCTAAGGCTTTGAGAAGGGCCCAAACACATGAGTAATTCGGCCTCTATAAGGAATTAGCGTTTTGAAGCCCAATGGAACTAGGGCACATGCCCAACCCAAATTCTAGGATGCCACATGTCATCCAATGGAGCTTATAGCTAGGACTTGATGAATCTAGACTGAATTGAGGGAAGAGAGGTGAAAGAGTCTAGGGTTTGGCATTGCATGCCTACCATAGAGGATCACCCACCTTCTTGCCATGTGTCATGCATGCAAGAAAGCTTGCTTGTAGGAAGAGGCATTGTGACACTTGTCACTATGAGAGAGAGATTCTAGAAGAAAGATGATGAGGTTATGGAAAAGTGGAGCCTAGGGAAGGCCAAGAGGCCTTGCAAAGCAACCATAGAAGAAAAAGGAAAAGTATTCTTGCTTTTTGCCATGTGTCATGCATGCAAAAAGGTAAGAGATGATGTCTTGTCTTGGGAAGGGGCGAAATCTACATGAAAATGGAGAGTCACACGCCTATGGAGCTTTTAGAAGGATTTTTGTGAAGGGCATACTTAAGGTGGATGGCTAGGGCAAGGGGACTTGTGTTTTGCCAGCCAAAATGACCAATCACTCATTGTCCAAGACAATGGTAAAAGAAAAGAAAAATCTCCTTGGGAAGAGATGGAGATTTCGGCCACCATACACACACCCACACTCCTCACATGCTACTTTGCACACATGCACACATCTAAGAGATTGAAAAGGATTTAAGGTTGATAAAAGACCATTTAGTCATGAGGTTCATTGCACCAAGACATGAGATGAAGGGTAAAAGTGGAATAGGGTTTCAGTTTTGAGGTAGGAGGCGCCACTTGTCCAAAAGGTTCTATTGTGTTCCCAACACAATCAAATGATGAGGAAGAGGAAGAGGCTTTAAGGTGAGATGCCACTTGGCATCCATGAAATGAGCTTGGCTTGTGTTAGAAGCTTTTTGTGTCTATAAAAAGGAGGGTGCCGAATACACCATCTTTTTTAGTCACTTGGAGGATTCTTTTGAGAAACATTCGGCCACCACCTTTTTCTCTACTTTTCATCAT
>QEOT01001185.1:138611-150040 GCA_003123785.1 Pterocarya stenoptera
ATAATAATAATAATAATAATAATAATAATAATAATAATAATAATAAAAGAGGTCTAATTCAGGGTCTTTGTTAAATTCATAGTTATGGAAAGAGTTGGTGCAGTGGCATTTCAATTGGATCTACCAGCCGAGATGCATGGAGTGCTCAATGTCTTTCATATATCGTCACTAAAGAAGAGTTTTGGGGACATACAACTTGTGGTAATGGAAGCTGATAGTATACGACTTCAGTTGAATCTATTCTATGAAGAATGGCCTGTGCAGATTGTGGATAGTAAAGACCAAAAGCTAAGGAATCGAAAAGTATCTTTTATAAAAGTACTTTGGAACAACCCAGCTTTTCAAGAAGCGACGTGGGAAAGAGAAGATTTGATGAGGACTAAATATCCTCATTTGTTTGTAACTTAGAACTCGTGTATTCATGAATCTTATTTATGAACGATTGTTTGATTGTATCTTGATTTCTTGTGTATGACTATTATTTGTGAATTTTAGTAATGATAAGTGCGCCTACCATACCCATGAACAGGGGATGGCTCGTAATAGGAATACCCCTCGCATGTCTGTATCCTTGGTAGCACAGATTAGAGCGAGACATGAACGTTGTCACCGGAATTAGCAAATAAGGAGGGATCAAATGATGAATGCTCACTGGCAGCAGATGAAAAGGTTCGAGCATCATCGCACTCATGTATTGGACGCGGATTTTTGAAACAATATTTTTCTAAAAAGAGCTTTACCACATGAAGAGCATCAACCCCCACACGATCTGTTGGTATGGAGAAATGCTAATAGGTTACGTCTACTAGAACTTAACCCTGAGGCAGAATCCAGCTGCACTGCAGAAGCTCGCACTTCAAGATATGAGCCTTTTGAAACTTCAGATACGTCTATTGACCATATTCGTTATTGTGAATAAGGACAACCCATTGAAGGCACTAAGCCCCAGATTGAGCATAGGTTAAATGAGATGTGAGTAAACATGTATTATGATTATGACTTAGATGTGATATTCTATTTTTCGCAAGATTCGGTGACAGAAGAAGAAGGCTAAGTGCCGCTTCCATCATCATCTGAGGATTCTACAGCAGCCAGTGTAAGAGGTATTAATGAGGATTAACTTTCTTCTATTAATAGATTTGTTTGTGGCTACCGTACCCATTTTGAGGACAAAATCTTTTTCTAAGGGGGGAGAATGTGACGACCAAGATTTTTGCTAGGCTTTTTATGAATTTTTACATGTATGGTTAAGATAGGCCAAGAAAGGTGGAGTAACCCAATTAGAAAGTTGGTTTGGTACTAGGCATCTAAGGCTTTGAGAAGGGCCCAAACACATGAGTAATTCGGCCTCTATAAGGAATTAGCGTTTTGAAGCCCAATGGAACTAGGGCACATGCCCAACCCAAATTCTAGGATGCCACATGTCATCCAATGGAGCTTATAGCTAGGACTTGATGAATCTAGACTGAATTGAGGGAAGAGAGGTGAAAGAGTCTAGGGTTTGGCATTGCATGCCTACCATAGAGGATCACCCACCTTCTTGCCATGTGTCATGCATGCAAGAAAGCTTGCTTGTAGGAAGAGGCATTGTGACACTTGTCACTATGAGAGAGAGATTCTAGAAGAAAGATGATGAGGTTATGGAAAAGTGGAGCCTAGGGAAGGCCAAGAGGCCTTGCAAAGCAACCATAGAAGAAAAAGGAAAAGTATTCTTGCTTTTTGCCATGTGTCATGCATGCAAAAAGGTAAGAGATGATGTCTTGTCTTGGGAAGGGGCAAAATCTACATGAAAATGGAGAGTCACACGCCTATGGAGCTTTTAGAAGGATTTTTGTGAAGGGCATACTTAAGGTGGATGGCTAGGGCAAGGGGACTTGTGTTTTGCCAGCCAAAATGACCAATCACTCATTGTCCAAGACAATGGTAAAAGAAAAGAAAAATCTCCTTGGGAAGAGATGGAGATTTCGGCCACCATACACACACCCACACTCCTCACATGCTACTTTGCACACATGCACACATCTAAGAGATTGAAAAGGATTTAAGGTTGATAAAAGACCATTTAGTCATGAGGTTCATTGCACCAAGACATGAGATGAAGGGTAAAAGTGGAATAGGGTTTCAGTTTTGAGGTAGGAGGCGCCACTTGTCCAAAAGGTTCTATTGTGTTCCCAACACAATCAAATGATGAGGAAGAGGAAGAGGCTTTAAGGTGAGATGCCACTTGGCATCCATGAAATGAGCTTGGCTTGTGTTAGAAGCTTTTTGTGTCTATAAAAAGGAGGGTGCCGAATACACCATCTTTTTTAGTCACTTGGAGGATTCTTTTGAGAAACATTCGGCCACCACCTTTTTCTCTACTTTTCATCATTTTCTCACCATCCAAACACTCTTCACATTACCCTGTTCTCATCCAAGCATCATTTTGAAGGCAAGCAAGATTAGAAGATACTTGCTGGGAAGAGAGTCAGGCAAGCTTGCTTATTTTATTGGATGTTGGACTTTTGTAAGTAAATCTCTAACTTGTACTTGGATATTTTATGTATATGTCATGTGAACTTGTTTGTTGTTCGGTTGTATGTTGATGCTTGATACAATGATGTTTTTCCATGTGATATAATCTATTCTTTGTATGATTATCCAATATATGGTTGGAATGGCTTATAGTATTAGTTCATGCTATGAAAATGTAATGAGAAGCCACCTTTAGGGTTTGGATTGCATAATGTTTGACATGCCCATGGATATTTGCTACATGACTGAATCTTTTATAGGATTAAGTCCATGAAATACTTGTCTTTTCATAAGTATGATCACTAGCATGTTTCGGCCACACACGTATGTTTTCTTGATAAAATTTTATTTAACACATTAGAAGATTCTAAGTTCATAAAAAGTTGATGTAATGCATATTTCAAAATTTAAAGGTCTCGGCTATAACCATGGATGAGGAATTAACATTTGTGATTGAAGTTTCAATGAGTTAAAACCAATTCTTGGATATGCTAGGGTTTATATGTTTCAGCCACTACATATAAAGTTTTGAATGTTTGTTTCTTACTTGTTATTCAAATGCCTTAGAATTTATATAAAGGAACATGGTCACATGTTCTAATATTTTCAGGTTGTAACGCGAAATGTACATGGATATGCATGTTTGTATGTTATATGGTTATGATGAAGCATTTGGCACTGCATGTGTCCCATGAAAGTTCTAAGTTTCATAGTTCATGTCACATGTATTGGGATTGTGAAAATCTTTTGAAAAGGAAAAGAGTCTTTTTAAAGTTTTGTCATGTGGCGCCCCCAACCCCCACTTGGGATTGGACGGAAACTGAAATGTCGGGACATGTAACACTAAACTACATACCCCTCGTACATGACAAATATATGTTATGCACCTAAGTACACTAGCAATATGCAATATCGTTGTAGTGAAAAATAAATAAAAGTAAAAAATTCTTAGCATTGCAAAGTACATGGTACCAACTAAATTAAAACATTAACACCTTGTCCATGACTATAGCATAATAACATAAGACAAAATATTCCAAAATATCAAATATTAAAGTTTTGTCTCCCAAAACACACGGGACCTTTAAAATAATGTTTCTCAAAAGTCGAGACCTAAAAACCATAAGTTCCTTTTCTCAAAATGACTAAAATTCTTTTTCCTTCATCATGATCTGGGTTTCACACGCTTTTCTAAATCCTTGTCTTGGTCCTGGTTGTTACGCTGTCTGAACTCCACAATAGATTCCAAAATAGCAGTGATCTTCGAGTCGATGGCCTTGAGAAGCTTCCAAATAGAGGGCTCAGGCCAGTTAGTGGCCATCTTGGTCACAATCCTCTTCGGAGGAGGAGGTGTCGTTCTTTTCCTCTTCGTCATAGGTGTTGTTCTCAATTCTTGTAACAACTTCTACCATTTCGGGTTGGAGAATGGTAGTGTAAACTACCACAATGAAATCTCAGTAAGTAATCACACAATATACATTAATTAAAGCAAGTATACGAGAGATACATCATGAAATACGTGCATGAAGCATGAACTGGACTTTAGACAGAAACTTGACATATACGTTTAACCATTTTCAAAAGACTTGTACAGAGACTTTGACATTTTTTCAAAAAACTTTTCTTAACTTTTCTTTTCATATTGATTCTTAATCAGAGTTTTTCTTAACATTACATATCACAAGATTTACATCGAGTGATCCTTATCACATGAGCTCTTATTCTTATTCATAGGGTGGACACAACACGACTCCCCTCCTTGCACCACTTGTTCCAGCTAGTCATCATACCATTATCGATCTATAGGTGGGAATCGCAGGTGGGACTCAACCACCATCTCTGCTTACCACCATCCCTACAGTTCGAGATACACTGAGATTCATAATAACTCGACCTTACTTCGTCGAATTTCATGCCTTTTGCACCTACTAGCATTAGGTGCTTCCTCGCTCCGACGTTATTTGAAAAGAACCCATTCAAGGTTCGTCGACTATTGTTCGTCGACTTAAGGGTTACCATTCCATTCTTAAGCACTCCAGAGTAGATATTTGAGTTCCACTAGGATAATCTCTCGTCCTAACACTTGGGGTCGCGATAAAACATTTGACTATTTTATTTAAAAAGAACTACTTTTCTTTGAAATCATTTTTCCAAATGCATGAGACATGGAACTTATGACATACGTGCTTATACTCAACATGTAACATATGGAATGCCATACATGAAATAACCAAACATAACATGTTCAATTCATGGCATGATTATATGGAACACAGAAAACATCCAAACACATTCATGGAACCATGGGAATATGCTTAGGCCGAAACACATAGGGTAAAAATCATAAGATTTCTTACTTAAACATGTTCCAATCTTCAAGCATATAACATAGGAATCGAAGCTTAGTAAAACAAAGCATGAAGACATAGGATTTAACTAAGATTTGAATCATTCAAGACATGGTATGGTCGAAACTTCATGTTATAAAAATTATCAATCTTAAACAAGTAAAAACCGAAACATATGAGAGTATTTCATGGCATTTTCATCACATATTTGAAACATATAATCCCTTCCATAGATTCATAAGAAGTCATATTAACATATTCAAACAACATTCAAGAAATAACAAACATGGTAATGAAAAGATCTATGCAATCATATACAAGTGTTAATCAAAGTAGGTTGAGTGTATACTTACAAAAAAAAATCCACGTATAGCAATATTAGCAAGCTGTAAATCCGAGCATTCCATATTAAAAAAGCAACTAAAAACCTCACTTCGTGTTCTAAAGTGTATGTGTGAATTTCTAGGGCAATACTTATCCATTTCCTATTCGGCTTCTAGGGTTTTTGAAGTAAAACTTCCTCATTTCTCTCTTAGAGTAAAGCAAACCCTAAAATAACCAAAGATGTGAGTAGTGGCCAAAAATCATGGTGAATAAACCCTACTCTATATTCGGCATCAAAGGTTTCTTAAGAACCTTAAAACCATCTTCAAGAAATCTCAAGAAAAGTGGGTGTTTTATCCCTCACATTGTCCAAATGAGATTTGAGTCTCATTTTCGGATTGAACAAGTGATGTGTGTGTGAAGCTTAGAAGGAAAAAAGAACTCTTACCTTGACTAGACTTAGTGTGCTGAAATCTCCTTCTTGAGATATGAAAATCTTCTTGTTTGGTTGAGGAGAAAGTAAAAGAAAGTGAGAGAATCTTCAAGAAAGTATGAGAGAATTGTATGGAGAGGGCAAGAGTATGCAAATCTCGAATTGTGAAAAAGAAGAAGCCTTTGGGCGTGTGGCCTCCCCCGCTTTTATAGAAAATTCCTCATTTCCTCATTGGTGATTGGAAACCGATGCATGTAGGACAAGTGGCAAATATTTCCTTCTTCTTCTCACTTTGGCCTAAAACCCCTTGAAATTCCCTATGTAGATTGCATTGGGAAGGTGCACTTTGTGGGGGTTGGCATGTAGGCTCTCTTCCCTTGGCCGAAATCCTCTAGTCTTCCCTTTATGCCTTTCCTTTATTCAAACAATTGGGTGTTTCTTCTAAGGGTAACATAGTAAAACATCATGTGGCTCTCCATTTTCCCAAACAAGCAACCTTTTGCATGGATGACAAGTGGCAAAAGACTTATGCCATGGTCTTGCCGTCCACTTCCTTTTCCCTTTCCCAAGATGATGTTTCATCTTCCAACACTCCTTCCCTAGGTGACCTTTCATGTTCTATTGGTCCAACTTTAGCCTCAATGACAAGTGACAAAGAAACATAGTACTTGGAAGTTTGCTAGCTGAAATTTCAAGGGCATTCTTGTCCTTCCATCCAAATGTCTCTTCACATACCTTTCTGGAAACTCCATGCATGCTTGACACTTGGCATTATCTGTCTAAATTTTGAAATCCTATGACCTCCATTCGGTTTCCCATGTAAAACTCCTAGAAAAAGCCCATTTTTCACTTCCCTAAGCTCCTTTTCCAAGACATCATCCTTGGAACTCGAATTGGGCAAGATAGAAAGGTCTAGCCAAAACTCCTTTGGTCTCCTCTAGGTTCCTTTTGTCATTTGGTTCATCTAGAAAGTTTCTTGCTCAATGACAAGTGGCAACTCTTCTAAGATAGGCGTGTAAGCCATCCTTTTGGTGTTTTCCTACACTTCTCTCTCTCCCTTAACCCATTATCAAGTCTAGATTCATAATGTATTGCTCACATGCCACATGGCACTTGTGACTAAAAATTTGGGCGATAGACCTAAAGCCAATAGGCCTAAGTTTCTAAACAAGGTCAAATCTGATTTAACTTTCTAAGGTTAGTCCTCCTTTGGACTCAAATTACCATCCAAGAATCCTAAAGCTTTCTTAATTAACTAGAGCTCCCAAAGAAGTCACGACTACTAAGCATGTAAATCTATGGGCCATGCTTATGCAAAAGTTTGGGTCATTACATGTCATGACCCTAAAGGCTAGGACGGAAAAATGTCCTAGTAAAACTCCCATGTCCACTCAGGAGTGTCTAAAATGGAGTTCTAATCCCTAGGCGATAAAGTATAGTCGATGGACCTCGAGTGGTTCCTAAAAGAAAAGTCTACCGGAGTGGGGTCTCACCTAAAGCTAATGGGTGCCCTACGGTGAAGGCGAAAAGCGAACTGCCGTAATATGAATGAGTAAAAGTAAGACGTAGTCAACTTGGTCAAAGTGGCCAATGGTTGATGTGGTAACTAGCGGGAAACACACGGTGCATAGGGGAGCCGTGAGGTATCCATTTATATATTAAAAGTCAAGAAAGGCCTTGAGCTGAAAGTTATGCTATGATATATGAATAAGAACCCGAGCTCACAAGTATGTTAATTGAACAAGTATGAAAATGACGAAAAGATGTTTTATGAAAAGAAAAGGATTATGAAAGTTATGATGTACACGATATCTTTTGAAAAGTCAAATGCATAAGTAAAGTCTCATATCCATGCATTCATTTTAAGTTTGCTTACATATGCTTACAATATCTGTTACTTGTTATTTGTTTACTTATTGAGATTTCTCGAAATCTCACTATTGTAATTTTTACTATCATTCCCTACTCGGCATGGTAGAAGCTATAATAGGTATAGCAAACCCCAATGATGAAACGAAAGAGGACAACACCTCCTCCTGAGAGAATCGTGCCTAAGATGGTCATAAGCTCGCCCAAGCCTTCCATCTTGGAGCACATTGAGACAATTGACCAAGCAATCACTGAGATACTTTAGGATATTGAGGAGTTTAAACGGTGCAATAATCAGGATAAGGATCGGACCTTAGAGAAACGAGTGAAGCCTGATCCCATTTGAAAAAAAAAAAGGGAGAAAAAGGAGACACGGCTAAGTAGGATCAGCCCCATGAAAAGAGTTATGTTATGGGACCCCTTTTGGGGAATGACTTATTTTGAAAACACTTGATGTATTAGTCCCACATTTTTGGGAGTCTCTTTTTGAAACAATTAAGTCTTTTGATGACTCTTATGAAATTTATGTTTTGGGATTTATGTGTCTCGGTACCATGAGATCTGTTTTATTTAATTGACCTAAGTAGACTTTCCGCTGTGATATGTTGCATACTGCTAGTTATCATTAAGTGCATTGCATATTAACTGTCATGTACGAGTAGTATGTAGTCTTGTGTTACATGTCCCGACGCTTCAGTTTCCGTCAAATCCTAAACGGGAGCTGGGGGCGTCACATTATCGGTCTTCCACACATGGACTGAGAAGGAACATATGGGAGACTTGGTTGGGAGAAAGGAGGAAGTTGATGATTTTGAGTTGGTCAGCATCGGACTAAGATGGTGACGGTGGAAATGAGATTCGTCATGGGCGACGGGCTTGGTGGCGATGCATAGAGACCTAGACGGAAGCTTGGAGAGGAAGACAAAATGAGGAAGGTGCTGCCCAAACAACGATTTCTGCCCCTTTTGCGAGTGGTGATTTTGTGTGGTGAGGTGTAACTACTCTATTTTGTTTTTTCCTATGCGTCACTGTCTCAATTGGGGGTTGCTCTTCTATCTATAACAGCCCAACCATCCCATATCGCTTTTCTGTTTATAGAAATATGAAGGCATTCTGTTTGGATTTGCGAAATGAATTAATTTTTTTTAGATCTGAACATATTTTTTGAAGATTGTTTTGAGTTTGGTTTAATTTAATGTATGTGTATAATTTGAGATCTACCTTTTCTGTATCTCCAATCCTCTAACCAAATTTTTTTTTTCTTTACACCTGAACAGGAAGGAAAAATGGTCGAGAAGGCATTGTTAATGGAACTGAAGGGCAAAAATGTAAAACCACGAATAAAAAAATAAGTCAAGGGACAAAAAGGGTAAATAAACAAAAAAGAGGAGTAAAACCGTAAAAGCATGAACAGAATATAACAAAAGCCAGGATAAAACATAAAAACACCAAAAAAAAGGGCAAAATTTGGAAAAAAAAAATATGAGACAAAAAATAATGTTGCTTTTTGCATTGTCGCTTTTATAAAAAAAAATAAAAAATGATACTAAATGAGAAATGAGAAGCTGAGTAAAAAAATTCAAAAAACTTTAAAACATGTCATCAATTTACAGAAGTTAAAGTAAATCAAACAATAAATTAATAGAAATTATAGATTTATACAAGTTAGTATTTTATGTAGAGATATAATTATAACATTGGAAAGTTTAATAGCAATTCAGACTCAAAAATAAAAGAAATAAAATGTTGCACAACATTAAAATTTAATTTGTATATATTTTCTTTTGAATCTTGTGGAGGGAATAAAACATTCAACATTAAAGTTTATCTCTTTAAAAATTTTATTTCCTTAAGAATTTTAAGAAAATTTAAATAATTTTTTGAAAGAAAAAACTGAAGACTATTTATGATAAGATCTAAAATGGGCTGGCTTGTAGAGCCCAAAAGAATATATAAACTAGCCCCCACCAATTCCACATATGGCCTAGCCCCATCCTATTTTTTTTCTTTTTCTTTCCCGCTCCTAGGGGTGAAAAACCGATCTATCGGTTCGGTTCAGAGTCAAAATCGAGACCGCACCGATGTACTGAAAAAAGGAATATCTCGACCGAAACTGGCCTGTGAAGGGAAAGAAAACCGTTGACATCAATCTCGATTTCCTACCAGTCGGTTTGCTGGCGTCACAGGTGGTGTGGAGAGAGAGAGAGAGGAATGAGAAACACGGAAACAGATTCACTTAAACTCAAACTCAAACTCCATCATCACAGATTCACAAAATTACAAGATATACAACAAATATCAAATGATTCATAACAAACATCACACTATGACAACACTATCGGTACTCTTGGAAAAATAAATTGCAAAGATATTATTTAGATTCTTTGATCCATTGCTATATTTCTATGAATAGGCTACCTGTGTGTATACCATATATGTGAGTTTTGTATTTTTTGTGGATTAGTATATGTATGCATCTACAGTGATCATGCACAAAGCATTATATATCTAGGCTCCAAAGCAAAATGAAAGAAAATAAAAAAGAGAGACAGGGAGGGAAGAAGGAAAAGAGAAGCGAAACAAGAGGAGATATGTGATGTATAGGATAGAAAGAAAAATGATGGAGACAAGGAGGGAGGAGCCTTGATCCACACACCATGGAGATCGAGTGGCTAGGCTGGGATGTGTTCTCACATTGGGGAGAGAAATTAAGGGTATGAAAGTATCATGAGTTTCATGGTTTGGTTTTCCCCTAGATAGGACAATCATATCCCTTTCAACATGTAACTAGAGAAAGCTAAGTTAGTTCACCACAGCAAGTAGAAATCTAATAGAAGTAATCTTAGCAACAAGTGAGAAGGTGTCAAAAAGATCTAGGCCTTCTTGTTGAGTGTAACCTTTTGCCACTAATCTTGCTTTATGTCTCTCAATTGTTCCATCAACTTTGTATTTGATTATAAACACCCACTTACAACCAATGGTCTGTTTATGTTTAGGTAAAGTAACAAGCTCTCATGTTTTGTTTAACTCTAAAGCATCAATTTCATTTTTCATAGCCTTTTGCCATTTGTTTGGTTTGAGATGAGTTGAGTTTGTTTCAACAAACAAACACAACCTAAATAGAAGCACATTCAATCAAGGCCCATTACGACCCACAAAACTGAGCCACCAAAGCAAGGCTTGTGGAGGAATTTTTCCCCTTCCATGGAAGTCCAATCACTACCCAAAGTAGCCTCAAACAATGCATGATGGGAAGACCAAGAGAACCCTTACGCCTCCCTATCACAAGACAGCTTGTGGCAGACAATCATGGGCTAGTTTTACCCCTGGTTTTGGCTAACACTCACATCAAAGTGTCATTCACACCCCTCATATCACCCTCCAGATGTGTAAGAGGTGTCCAAGTATTTCCCCCTTTCATTTGATCACTTTCCAACCATTTTCTTAAAGAGAGAAAACCAGAGAAGCTCTCGGGTAGATTTTCTAGCTTACCTTGATCGACTTTTTTGAAGCAGTTGTTAGTATTTTCTCAAGAAGTATCATTCACAAAAGTTGTTCATCTTCGTGTCTAGTTTCTGTAGTATTTTTTTCATGGTTATTTGATGGGTCAAAAGTTGGTTTAAGCATGAAGGGGTCATTCTGAGCAATAAACTTGACAATGTGTGATATTATGATGATCTTGGTATGATTTTATGGAGTATAGTTAACATACTAATATATAATACTGATGAAGATTCGCTGCATGTTATAAGTTTTTGATGATATTTTTGCTTAGATCTAAAAATTTGAAAACTGGAAGGTTGAAAACATATTGTATTTTGAATAAGCTCGAATTTTTTGTTGAGACAGTATGCTCCAATAGCTTTAATATTTTTATATGATAATCCTAAGACTTTGATTTACATGTTAGGATGTTATAGTAAATATTTTTGGCGTTGGTT
>QEOT01001186.1:0-69519 GCA_003123785.1 Pterocarya stenoptera
TGGAAGAGAAAGCGTGAGCATGAGGAGCAGTGGGAAGGAACAAGAGAACAGAGGGTCTGTTTCCATCTTTATCATTTAAAATTCATCTTTTTCCCACTATATACACATACATGCACACGCACACACACATATTGTGTTTGTGTTCTTCAGTCAGTCCCATACGGGCATAATACAAACATGGTATTTTCTATTGTTAGTTCCTCAAACAAATTTCCCTTCCAGTTATATCTTGTGAAAGGTTTTTGGTTCTAGCCAGCATGTTACTCCAACCACTGTATTAAGAGTATTGAGTGTCCTCGAAGCCACCTTCATCTGGCACTGCCTAAGCACAAAACCACATTCGCTTTTTGTAAGCTACATGAACCATTATTTTAATAGGTTGATCCTTTGACTTCTTTCTATGTTATTGTGCTCATGCATTTTGTCGAAGATCTACTTCTTTAGATGGTTATGTAAAAGGCTTAAACTTATAGTAAACAAAGAATGTCTTGCTTTGTTTCTGCTTCAAATAATGGAAACACCTGAGCTTGGCAGCTCTATTCTTCATGTTTTAGGTATGTTTTAATTATTTTCCTTGGCTGCAAAATAATATTCTTGAACTTTCTTATTTTTGAATTTTTTTGGTTGTGAAATATGAAACTGTGTGAATGGTTGATTTGGTATCATATTTATAATCCCTAATGTTGATTTGGTATCATATTTATAATCCCAAATGTTGCATTATTATTCAGTTTTTCTGCTACTACACTTAAAACTACATGCCCACAAGCTGCAATAAACGTTAGTTCTTGAATGAGCCTTCAGCCATTAATAACGTTGATTCCAGCTGAAGAATTTTTGAAAACTTTAATAACATTGTTGAAAACTTTTGTAACCAAACAAGGCCAAAACTGCTGCTACTTTTCTAACTTCATTGAGGTCTAGATAGTGATGGTTATCCACTTTTCTCATTTCACATGCTATAATGTGTTCCCTTGAGTTTATGGTTTTTGTTCCTGTTGTCTGTTTTTTCCAAATCCTATGCAATGTCATTGATTCTATTAATTATCCATAAAACATTATATATCCTGTTATAAGATTCCTTATTGTTGGAGTTTGAATTGTTATGTTGATGGCGCTCTGCAATAACTCCTGAATTTTATTCCTAATATATATATATATATATATATCTCCATTTTAAAAATAAAACGTCAATTTCTTTGCTAATATTTTTGCAATTCGGTTGTGTTTATCTACCTTTTTTGGTCATCAGGTTTCAAGCTGGAGAGATTTTATGAAGAGTGGTAAAAAGGTGAGACAATGTTATTGTTTTGGCTGTTTTTGTCTCTTTTTCCCTGACCTTTTATTTTTTCTAACAAAGCAAATGAGAATTGCTGAAACCCACCAAGAGTGTTGCTCCGGCTCTAGGTCACTCCCTTAGGCTCTGGTGTCGAATTAGAATAGCTCTTGAGTTCGAACTATGGGACAATATTCTCTTGATAATAGCTAGGCCACTGCTGGGATCTTTTCCTGGATTTATATCGACTGTGGCTGGATCAATAGGATGGAATAAGCTTACTTGCTCAGGCAGGGTTACCAACCACGGACTTCCACCTTACCCTTTTTCTCACTCACCAAAAGCAAAATGCTGAAAAAGATTGACTTGTGCATTTGCAGGGTAAGAAGGGTGAAATTAGACCTCCAAAGCTCAAGACAGAAGACCCTAATAAATCTTATGTTCAAAGGCCAGTAAAGCGAGGTTAATTGGTGACCCACGAAGCTTTTGGGGGAGTTCAAGAGGCTCTGCAAAACAGTGACTATCTATGAACAGGTTTATTGTTGTGTTGACAGCAGACCTAATTGGAACAATCTCTCTGTACGTAATTAAGTAAACCAAAATCATTGTAATGAAAGATGGATCATAATTCGATAAAGGGTTATTAAAGTAGAATTTGATGCTATTATAGTCAATTTTAGAATTCACCCAAATCTTGAAGTATTGATCTCACGGTGCCATTAGGGGGAGTTTTAAATTAAGTTGCGTTCTGGCTCGTTTTTATTTCGTACAATGTCAAACTGGTTCAAATATTTTCGATATGTTTTTTTAATTTTTTTAATAATAAATAGCCTTTCAAAACATAATATTTGATTCTAACCCAATTAATCCCAATCTATATGTTATGGAAGTTGAGTGATAACAGCACACAATCTAATCCCATGCATCACGCTAGCATATCCTCTACATTAAATGCTTCGGTCAAAGGATCACCAACTCATGAGGAAGCAATAACTTCTACAAATGAAGCCCCTAGCTAGCTCCACGAATCATGCTTCCAGCTTGCTTTATCACTAGCCTTTTATACTGAAATGTTTTCTCCAACAATTACGGGATCACACTTGTGTGTGTGTCTATATATATATATATATATATATATATNGTATCATATTTATAATCCCTAATGTTGATTTGGTATCATATTTATAATCCCAAATGTTGCATTATTATTCAGTTTTTCTGCTACTACACTTAAAACTACATGCCCACAAGCTGCAATAAACGTTAGTTCTTGAATGAGCCTTCAGCCATTAATAACGTTGATTCCAGCTGAAGAATTTTTGAAAACTTTAATAACATTGTTGAAAACTTTTGTAACCAAACAAGGCCAAAACTGCTGCTACTTTTCTAACTTCATTGAGGTCTAGATAGTGATGGTTATCCACTTTTCTCATTTCACATGCTATAATGTGTTCCCTTGAGTTTATGGTTTTTGTTCCTGTTGTCTGTTTTTTCCAAATCCTATGCAATGTCATTGATTCTATTAATTATCCATAAAACATTATATATCCTGTTATAAGATTCCTTATTGTTGGAGTTTGAATTGTTATGTTGATGGCGCTCTGCAATAACTCCTGAATTTTATTCCTAATATATATATATATATATATATCTCCATTTTAAAAATAAAACGTCAATTTCTTTGCTAATATTTTTGCAATTCGGTTGTGTTTATCTACCTTTTTTGGTCATCAGGTTTCAAGCTGGAGAGATTTTATGAAGAGTGGTAAAAAGGTGAGACAATGTTATTGTTTTGGCTGTTTTTGTCTCTTTTTCCCTGACCTTTTATTTTTTCTAACAAAGCAAATGAGAATTGCTGAAACCCACCAAGAGTGTTGCTCCGGCTCTAGGTCACTCCCTTAGGCTCTGGTGTCGAATTAGAATAGCTCTTGAGTTCGAACTATGGGACAATATTCTCTTGATAATAGCTAGGCCACTGCTGGGATCTTTTCCTGGATTTATATCGACTGTGGCTGGATCAATAGGATGGAATAAGCTTACTTGCTCAGGCAGGGTTACCAACCACGGACTTCCACCTTACCCTTTTTCTCACTCACCAAAAGCAAAATGCTGAAAAAGATTGACTTGTGCATTTGCAGGGTAAGAAGGGTGAAATTAGACCTCCAAAGCTCAAGACAGAAGACCCTAATAAATCTTATGTTCAAAGGCCAGTAAAGCGAGGTTAATTGGTGACCCACGAAGCTTTTGGGGGAGTTCAAGAGGCTCTGCAAAACAGTGACTATCTATGAACAGGTTTATTGTTGTGTTGACAGCAGACCTAATTGGAACAATCTCTCTGTACGTAATTAAGTAAACCAAAATCATTGTAATGAAAGATGGATCATAATTCGATAAAGGGTTATTAAAGTAGAATTTGATGCTATTATAGTCAATTTTAGAATTCACCCAAATCTTGAAGTATTGATCTCACGGTGCCATTAGGGGGAGTTTTAAATTAAGTTGCGTTCTGGCTCGTTTTTATTTCGTACAATGTCAAACTGGTTCAAATATTTTCGATATGTTTTTTTAATTTTTTTAATAATAAATAGCCTTTCAAAACATAATATTTGATTCTAACCCAATTAATCCCAATCTATATGTTATGGAAGTTGAGTGATAACAGCACACAATCTAATCCCATGCATCACGCTAGCATATCCTCTACATTAAATGCTTCGGTCAAAGGATCACCAACTCATGAGGAAGCAATAACTTCTACAAATGAAGCCCCTAGCTAGCTCCACGAATCATGCTTCCAGCTTGCTTTATCACTAGCCTTTTATACTGAAATGTTTTCTCCAACAATTACGGGATCACACTTGTGTGTGTGTCTATATATATATATATATATATATATATATTTGGGACGCTTCTACGCCCACCACTCCCAGCTCACGCTGGGAGCACTGTTAGTTATTTTGGTGGGTTTGTTTTTTTGGCTTTTTTTTATATGTATTTTTTTAACACTTTTAAATATATATTTTTTTTTAAACAAATTCACAACATCATTAAAAAACATTCTTAATCACGAAGTTGAAAAAAAAAACTGCCAACGGGAGCTGGGAGTGGTGGGACTAGCATTATTCATATATTTGTATTCTTGTGTATCAGTTAGATCAGGGAAGATAATATTTTTCTCAATTTGTTTTAGTGATCTTGTGTGCAAGTGAGAAAGCTAGAGTGTCTAGGAAAACCGGAAAAGAAAAGGAAAGCAAGGGAAAGGTTGTTGGGTTCGGTGGAGGAAGACATGGGGTTGATGGGAAAGGTTGTTTGTTGAAGTGAACAAGCTCAAGTGTGATGGAGTCTTTGTACCCGGTTGAGTGAGGCTTGGTTTTGGCTTGAGAGGAGGGAGTTTTGGTTTGGGTTTTGAACCTCAACGATGGGGGCTATTTTGATGGAGTGTGGGGTGGATTAGAGGGCTGAAAAAGCTGACCTTAGGTAGGGAATGGGGTTGGGTTGGTGGTACAATAAGGTGTCTTGGTTGCTTGCAAAGATTGTTCAAGTTTGTGGGACAAAACCGAGTGGTGTGGGGTTTTGGGTGTCTCAATTTTGGTTTGAATCTTAAAATCAATGGGGGCTGATCATGGGTGGTACAAGGGTGTTAGAGAGAGGCATGGTGTGTGTAAGAGAGGTACATGGAGGTTGCTTGCAAAATTGCTCAAGTCAACTGGGAATGGGGGAAGTGTAAACCGATGGAAATGGAGGGCTTTAGTAGCTCAATTTTGGGGGTTTCAAATCACCATAGATGGTTGGTCAAAAAGGTACGAGGTGTGAGTGGAAGGGCATGGTGGGTGTAAGAGAGGTATGGGCATGTAACAGAGGCATGTGACAATTGGTTGGTGATGTGGCACGCTTGATGCCACGTGGCACTCTTTGGTTGACCCATTTGTTGGCATCCGAAAATACAAAACTTTTTATTGCACTATAAAATTCTAAAAAAATCATACGAATCTAATGGCGCAATCCGTTTCATCTAATTATGATCTTACATGCCTTAAAAAATCAGAAAGGCATTTTGTTACCTTAGGGGATCATAATTCGACAATGCTAACAAATCAAAACCTAACCAGTCTTGGGTCCATAAAATCTCTTCTACGTTTTCATGGCATATCTGATGTCTAAATAAAAGAAATTCTTTCCATCAAATTTCTTTTGGGGCATTACAAGAGCAACCAAACATGTAATTCAAGATCTAGTTGGGTTAATATATTATGGAAGAATACATGCTGGCAAATTGTACGTTATATTGGGTAACAGAATTCGAGAGGAAGTGCTTGGAGTTGGCAGCTACCAACTCAAGATGCATTTAGGTAACTTGTTACTTCTTCATGACTTGCTTTATGCATCTGGTGTTCAATGTGATCTATTTTCAGTTATTTCTATGTTGAAACTTGGTTTTACTTTCTATTTTGATGACTATCAGTTGGACTTCTATTTGGATAGGAGTTTGTATCGGTATGGTTTTCTTTCAATTGGTTTCTTTATGTTGAGTTTAGAACATTTCTCATTTTCTTTTATGTCTTCAAATGATGATGATGCTGTCATTTTTAATTCATTGAAATGACATGCTAGATTAGGCCACATAGAAAAGATAAAATGACAAAACTAGCTAGAGAATGTCTATTGGGGTCTCTCAATAAACTAAATCTACCTATGTGTGAGCTTTATTTAGCTGGGAAAACTTGTAGGAAGCCTTTTCAAAAGGAACATAGGGCATCTTATCCTTTATAGCTAGCCCATTCTGATATTTGCGAACCTATGAATGTGAAAGCACACAATGGTACCTCTTATTTTCTCACATTTATAGAAGACTACTCACATTTCAGTTATATCTAAATGATCTCTCATCACTTTGAAGCATTGGACTGCTTCAACTGCTTTGTGGTTGAGAATTACAGATAAATGAATTTAAAACTTTTACAAATTGATTGGGGTTGTGAGTACTTGCTTAAAGAGTTTCAGGAACTATGTGAGAAAAAAGAGATACGCAAGCAGTTAATGATTTCTGGTACACCACAAAAAAATGGTGTTGCAAAAAAGGAGGAATACTACCTAATAATGTTGAATTTGCATAATAGACCAGAAAGGAGGAAGAAATTATTCCTAAGCCACGATGATGATTCGGATCTCAATGCGGTGCTCTTCATATTCATCCATAAAATAAATAATAAATAAGAAAATAAAAAGAAATAAAGAGAGACTCAGGAATTTACATGTGATTTGACATACTGCCTACGTCCACAGGTTGTTTGGGGGCAAAATCTACTATAATGGATGATTTTGCTATCTCACAGTACAATGAAAGAATTTAAGGAAGATCCTTTGGAATCATTGTGTGTGTGGTGGAGTATGGACATAGGGAGCTTCTGTGGAGAGCCTGTCAGTGAGGATATTCTCCTTATATAGAGGTCTATTTCTTTGTAGTGATTGAGTCCAACTTAACTTGTGAAGTCTTTTCCTTTTAGAAGTCTGAATCTCTTTCCTTTTAAGAGTCTGAGTGTCTTTCCTATCTCTTCTTAGTCTTATCTCTTAGCTTGATTTTCGACTTTATCTCGAGGCTAAATTACAAGCTGTTAATCTGACCCCTATAGATGCCCACGATTCTTAAGGTCGATTTGCTCAACAAAAAGCCCTTGAGAATCTTCAAGTCACTAATCTGTAAAATAAATTTCGAAAATCTGTCCCTGGTTTTTGTTTGTTTTGTGCTAAGCGGTAAAGAGCTCAGCTTGGAGAGATAGGGTGGAGAGATAGGCAAGAGATGTACTTGACCACATTAGGTGCGAGCACAAAGCTCTACTTTGGCGGGGGATATACTCGACTGCATTAGGTATGAGCATGGAGCACGGCTTGGGCAGGAGATGTACTCGACTGCGTTAGATGCGAGCATGGAGCTCGACTTTGGTGGGAGATGTACTCGACTGTGGTAGTGGCAAGCTGAGAGCTCAACTTGGGCGGGAGATGTGCTCCATCACGTTAGATGCGAGCTTAGAGCTCGGCTTGGGAGGGAGATGTCCTCGACTACAATAGTGGTGACCGTGGAGGTCAGCTTTGGCGGGAGATGTACTTGACCGCTCTATTGGCGAGCGCGGAGCTTGGCTTGGGTGGGATATGTACTCAAAATGGTAGGTGTGAGCACAAAGCTTGGCTTTGAGTTTGTTTGTTTATTTGCGTGGATGTTTGCCTAAGAGATTGTTTATTGTTAGCGAAGAGTGTATATTTCCATGATTAGTTTTTTTTGTGTGTATTTACATGATTGTTTTTGCTATTGTTGGTAGTAGTGGATTTTCTGCCCCTTGGTATAAATTGTCATTTGAGGGTCCCATTTTAGGATTGATGTTAGAGTTTGTTTGTAGTAACTCGCGCTTAAGTGGTCAAGAAGCCCATTGACTCCCTGGGTCCATCTTAGGCGGTCACTGAGTCTGTCGACTCATTCTCAGTATTGGTGTAAAGGTGTTTGACGCAAATCAGGTTTGCGGCAAACTTATGAGGTTGAAAGGCTTACAACGTTTGTTTACCGATCTACTGAGCCAAACTAGGATGGGTTGGGATCCCAATACAAAGATGGTAGTAGTGAGGGACAAGTGCTAGGAAAATGCCATCAAGGCAAAAATAAACTTACTAAGCATCTTTATTTAACCAAACAACAAGTTTGGTCACTACAGATCCGATTATTGACATGTGTGTATATTATGTAATTGTTAGGTTAAATCGAAATGTGGGAGATTTCGTACTTTCAGCTGCCCAAAGTACGAGGAGCTATGCACCAAATTCAGCGTGTCAGATTGTCAGTTGCATACGTGACTATGCAACACACATCAACACAGCTGCCCCGAATAGTGATAAAGATCAGCGGCTTGATGAGGAGATGTGAGCTCGGGGTCCTCCCACATTAGGCAATCGACAGGGATTGCTCATTGAGTATGATGACTTTATTGACTTGATGGGGATGAGGTCACCTTCAATCGATGTATAGACACATTCATCATGTAGGCCGAAGAAGAAAATGAGCGAGTTCGAATTACAGCTTTCTGAGGCCGTGGAGGAGGTGAAATGCACGCAGATTGCGCGACGTAAGTGGTAAAAGGATGGGGAAGCTATGGATTCAACCAAGCGCAGCAAAGGATCATAGCTTAGTGATGCCAGCAATGGAGGTTACAACTTGATTAGTCAGTGTGCGACATTGCTTAGTCAGCTTTCCTAGAGACTGGAGGGCTAACAACTTGTTCGTGCAATTGAGAAATTACTAAACCCATCAATGTGGCAGTTCTTCTTGTCGTTGGATGCCGTCGGGGGGGACCTTTGGGCTCGTAATTGTTAAAGTAGCATGCATGAATTATATTTTACTTTATCGCATTGTGACTTTATTTATTTTCGCATGACTTGTATTCTCGTGATGGCTACTTTATGAGTTGTATTTGACCTTATCTGCGTGACTGTACTTCATACCTTTCATGAGACGATTATGTATTGGTTTGATGAGTTTATGTATTGTTACTTTTTCCACCATCGTTGTCTGGACCATTAATTTAGAGGAAGTAGATGAGGAAGATGATAAGGGTTAAGACATCTTTTGATTATGCATGATGATTCACCTTAATGCATAATAATGAGATGGTTATATATATATATATACTTTATCTGCGTGACTATACTTCATACCTTTGATAAAAGATGCTGCTATTTCCTAAAAACAAGAAACATACAAAGCATAAAAACTTTCTGCAATAAAACACTAGTTTCTGCTTGTGCCACCAGGCTTCCAGAAATTCCTCAATATCCCTACTTCTGTACTCAACCCATCTACACTCCTAAGGGAAGCCAAGAGAATGCAGCAGCCAGAAATCAGTGTGGCCACTCCCCTTTATTCACCCAAGTTTTCTGGTTTAAGTGCATTGAAGCCTGCTGCCACTAATCCTCCTATGTACCGCCTCGGCCCGGTTGGAATGGAGGTGTGGTTTCGGTCCTCCCATTCGTGGGTTGCTCCTCTTTGCGCTTTGTTTCACACACATTCTTCTTTTTACCTTCTTGGCTCGCCCCACTGCTTTGTAGCTGCTTTCTTTGTTGCCCTCTCCAACTCAGTTTGCCACGGGGCCGTTAGCGCCCTAAGCATGTCTTTAGCGTTGATAAAACTGTTAGCTCGGTCCATGAACTCCCTTAACGAAGTTGGCATCTTTCGTGCAATTTTTGTCATGAAAGGGTTGGGAGGCCAGATCCCCCCAGCAAGTCCGCCAAGGTGATTTTTTCATCCTGGTCATCGGTCTTCATGCACTCCCTATTGAACCGAGAGAGGTATGACTTCAAGCTTTCATCATCTTTTTCAATGTTGTCATCCTTTGAACCAAATCTTTGAAAAAAATTTATAAGCCACAAAACAAAGGCTTATTGGTCTAAATTTGTCAAAGCTTTTCGGATTCGGCACTTTTGGAATCAAAATAATATAAGAAGATGAATAAAACCTTGGTAAAGCCACACCATTAAAGAAATCTCTCGCCGCTTCTACCACATCATTCTTCACTATCTCCCAACAAGACATATAAAAACTAGAATCGAAACCATCCAGACCAGGAGAACTATGCTTCGGAATGGAGAAAACCGCTGCTCTAACTTCATCAACCGAAGGAATCTCACAAAGCATAGCGTTTTCATCAGAAGAAATCACAGGACTCGCAAATTTAGAAAGCACCACAGGATGCACAGTCGGCATCGTGGATAGGAAATTCTGAAAATGTACCGTGGCCCCTTGGTGAATTTCCTTCGGAGTATTATATTAAGTCATCATTTTATTAACATAATATATCACTCATTACATCTCGTTCATGCCCCCAGTCTGTTTGATCTCACTAGGTGAAGGGTCCTTAATCTCTCATGAGTTTATAATTCAAAGCAATCTTGACCTTGCACTACAATATGCTTATGATTATATCAAGTCAAAACAATATGAGTCATAAAATAAAAAGTAAGAATCTAAATAATCTTCCCTTGGCAGTCATATTAATTCAATTAGATTTGACCACTTTCCCAAACATGGTTTGCGAGACTATGTTATTTGTGGCCCTGAGAGATAACATGCTAACGTAGAGATAGTAATAAATCGTCTATTGATCCATTAGAGCTCACATTGTGACGAAGCATGTACGCATCCAATCAGTCCCATATATAGTGGTTTATAGCGCATCCAATATGAAATGTATGTTATGGTAAAACTCCCAATCAATTAGACTTATCACATTCAAATGTCATGGCAATCTTAATCTCCCTAAGTCGGGTTTCTTAGCACAGTCACTCATCTAGCATTTGACTAGGATCTCACATTCCGCTTTACTAGGATTTTATGAAGTTGTGCAAATACTTCAGGTACAACTCTTGTAAATCTTTTTTTAGCTAAGCTAAGATGACATTCTTTAAATTTATCTTGAATGCCTACAAAGCATCAAGATATTTACTTGCTCACTTTCCAAGCGTTCAAGTAATCATTTTTGTATTATTTTGCTCGTTATTGAAGCACCAAGGTGATCATCCATATGAGTGGATTGCTCTTTGATTGGTGACATCTTTGTAATGCATGCTTTTCACTTAGTATCAATTAACTTATAATATGAGATAAAAACAATAATCTCTCTAACACAATAGATACTAACAGTGTCAAAAAGATATCCTTAATACGATATATATAAAATCTAATAAGTTCCCAAACTCTTAACATAAGCCTTAGTAAAAGGATTAGCTACTATCTTTCTATTTGAGATATGTTGTAATATCACCTCACCTTACCTCACGCAATGGAATCTTGAATGTAATGAATTCAAATATCTATGTGTTTCATTTTGGCATGTTATTTGGGACCCTTGGCATATTCCAAAGCTACCATACTATCATTGTATATCTTAACGGCTTCATCTACAAGAGTTGTAACCTCTAGCCACTGAATAACTCTCCTAAACCAAAGAGCCTCTTGTATAGCTGCTAAACAAATAATGTACTCTAACTCCATCATGGATAAAACAATACATGATTTTTTTTTTTAACACAAAAAGGTAGCTCTCCCACTAGGTATAAATGCATGACCCATTATGGGTTCACACTCATCATTATCACTAGCCCAATCAACATCGCTATAACCCTCCAATCTCATGTGTCCACTCCGATAGCAAAGAATGAGATCTATTATCCCACGAATGTATCAGAAAATTCTTTTAACTGCTTGTTAATAAACTGGACTTTGGTTACTCTAATAACAACTAACCAATCCAGCTACAAAACAAATGCTAGGTCATGTACACAATATAGCGTATATCAGACTTCTAATCGCACTTGCATAAGCAATTATGCTCATATCTTTCTTTTTCTCACCACTCCTCTTGCTGCATAAACATTTCATAATAGAAATGAACAAATTGTTTTGTTATTTCTTCATTTATTTAAAAAGAAGTTCCATTTACAGGGTCTCATAATCAATCATTCATAATTGGCCCACCCATTGATGCAAATAATATCCAAATACCAAATTCACCCTCTATATAACCTCGTGCACCGGCCACACCTTCGTAACTCCAAATACCCGGATTCATTATAGTCCCTCATGTGATACTCCAACTGCCCCACAAATTGGTTATTCCTAAACAAGTCATGAAGGGTATAACAAACATAACTTGTCTCCACATTGGATCAAGAACAAGGTCAGAGAGATTAAAAACCACTAATTCGTATAGAGCCATCAAACCGGCCCAACCAGCAACTAGAGTTGTATGCATTATATGGACAGAAAGCAAATGACCCGAATCATTCAATACGACGGTATGAACACGATACCAAGGCAAACCCATGGAAATACCCCTTTCTCAACATTCTAGTCTCAATGCATAATGCTTATAAATTGGAGTGTCTACAAGTCTGGAATTGTGCAAACAAAATCGTTCTAGACCAAAAAGTGTCCTGGACCAATCCCTTAAAATTTTAACTCCAAGCACCTAATTTGCTTCTCCCATGTCCTTCATCTCAAAAGTAGAGGACGATTACTCTTTCGTGGTCACAATTATCTCCATATAATTTCCAGCTAATAAGATGTCATCCATTAGAAAACTCTTCATGTATGCTTGACATATACACAATGGTCTTCTTCTTGCATCTATACCCACTCTTTGGGAATAGCCCTTCACCATGAGACAGGTTTTATATTTTTCAATTGATCTCTCTATCAAGCACTTAGTTTTGAAGAAAATCTTTTCCCAATGGATTTGTGCTCAGGCAAAATATCAACTAACTCCCCAACTTGGTTTTTTGCCACAAACGCATCTCATCTCTCATAGCAGCCAACCATTTATATGACACCTCCAGATTCTGCTTGGGATCAAATGGATATCTGAAATGTCAGGACATGCAACACAAGATTACCTAACCTCGTTCATGACAATTAAAGATGCAATATGTTGAGCATGCATCTAGCAGTATACAATATTCATAGCAGATATATTTTTTTTTTTTTTGAGCAATACTATGCACCAACTAAAGATATCCCAAATACTTAAAATATAATCCATAGATATTGAGATGATAAATATCCATGATTACAATACGAGTCTTAAAAGGACTATAATCTCTAAAGTATGGAGTCAGAGCTCCATCATTATATCACCAAAAACATAATCACTAGGCAAGTTCGTCAAGCAACTTGCATAACTCAACTAATGATGCTATAATACTGTATATAAATCTAACTATGGGGGCCTCAAACTCTGTGTCGTATCGGCATCGCCTAATCAACATCCTCCAGTTTGCCAAGCTCCTTTCCCTCTCCAAGTCCTGACATATTTCCTACTAGTCGGGGGGAATGGTAGTTGAGACTACTATGGTGAGATTTGAGTATAAATTTTAGCAAGTTAACAAAGAACTTCCACATAGGTTAATTATACATGCATGACAGTAAAGACATAAATGCATAATCAAAGTCATAAGCATGCATAAAATAACTTGACATGTAACATGGCATAATCTAACATGACTTTAATTGAACTTGAAACTTGATGTGACGTGAACTTGATCTGAACTTGAAAACTTAACTTGGACTGAAACATGAACTAAACGTGAACTTGAAACATGACTGAACATGAAATACGTGAACTTGAACTTGAATGACATGAACTTGAACTTCAATAACATAAACCAAGCATAGTATGAACGTGAACTTGAAATACATGAACTTAGAACCTTATTCAATAAGCATCATAAATAAAAGTGAACATATGGGTGCGACATGGTTTCCTTTTGACCCATGTGTCCCTACAGATTACCGCATCACAATACAAGTATTTGCACCTCTGTGGACACACATAAGGTACATATCCTGTATATCTGTAAACCCACGTGTCTTATTTGTTACCACGATATTCCGCCACCATAAGCAAGAGCAATTAATAAAATTGGAGTATCATCATCTTCTATAAAAACGAAAGGTACGTATCTTGTGTCAGGCAACTGCACCCATACGAGTACGTCTCACTAGGGTTGTAGGTCCGGTTTTGAATCGGTTCAGTCCAGGACCCGTTCCTATATTATGAAAACCGGCTGGATCCGGTCCGGTTTTGGTTTCATAGTTTTCGAGACCAAACCGAACCGAATCAAACCGGTTGAAAAAAAAAAGATATATAAAATATTTTTTATATATAAGTTTTATATATAATTAGATATGAAATTTTTATATATAATTATATATTATATATGAAATAATTTCATATTATAATTTATAAATTATAACATAAAATATTAATCTTAAATATCAACATTTGTAATTTGTTTGATAATATGTTATTAATATAATAATATATGAGATAATGTTATTATAATTTATAAAATAAAAATTTAATCTTAAAGATGAAAATTTAATTGATTATATGCTTTAAACATAATATATATATTAAATTATTAATAACATTTTATCATATGTTTTTTACATTTTAAAAAACTGGAAAACCAGACCAAACGAGAAACCGGTAAAACCGAAAATATAAGTTTAGGAAGGTAGCCGGTGCGTAATCGGTTTTAGAAAATGCAAAACTGGTACATACCGGGTCAGTCCTAAATTTTGTCTAAAACTAGACCTGACCTGACCAGTTACACCCCTACGTATAATATAAAATTGAAATATGGGTGGCACCATCGACGTTAGTGTCTGACTTCACTCTGGTGACCAATTAATTAGGTTTTATTTGAAGCCTATTGATCTTTACCTTGTCAACCCTGAGAATTTCATACTAGATTAGACACTCTAGCATGAAGAAAGCAGTTCCACCAAGATATTACCTCATCCTAGCACTTAGGGTTGTGATAAACGAAAACAGACTTAACTTGAAAGGCTGTTCCCGAGGTACACAAATTGTACTTGAGACGAAAGGTGTTGTGAGACGAAAGGACAAAAGCCCTGACGTAACGTGACATGATATGAACACAAGACGAAAGACATGACGTAATTTGAGATAGAAAACATTTCATAGCATGGCATAACATGTAACAGATAACATTTTATGACATGACATACGTGTAGCAGATAACATTACGTGGCATGGCATACGTGTAACATATAGCATTTTGTGATATGACATATGTGTATAAGATAATATTTCATGACATGACATAAGTGGAAGAGATAACATTATGTGATAGAATAAATTTTGTAATAGATTAGTATTTTGTGACAGTGTAATTTGTAATAGACATACATGAGGTGACATGGCATAACATGACATATAGGATAACATAAATACATAAACAGTAGCTCCCTTACGCATGACACATACAAAGTAATTTGATAGTAAGTTACAAGCTAACTTATAGTGATTGATGCGTTACAGGGGTTAAACACGAAACACAAGAAACTGTATGTAGAGATTCTAAAAGTTAGAAACTTTATCACTAATAACTTAGTAACATGAAAAATGTTAACTTAGAGTAAAATTACCATTTTACCATTTACATGTGAAACAATGACCATTTTATCTATAACTTAAAGATTTCACATCCTTACTCCAAAAATACCAAAATTTACATTCCTTATGTAAATTTTATTCTAAACTCAAATATCAACTTAGAAAAATTGAAAACCACCCAGAACTATGAAAAGCACCCTAAGGCCGAAACACTCCAAAGGCCATATCTATTGATTTTGTTGCAATTTCATCCAACTTCAAAATTCATAATCAAATCAAAATATTGCAACAAAAATATTCATATCCTAATCTTAAAAATATGCTTCAAACATCCTACAAAATCTACTTCACAAAGCACAAAAGTTTTTAAGCAAAAGATCCAAACTTTTTGACCAAAACACAAACCCTTGAATCTCAAGGTTTTGACCCTTTTCAAAACATCTCCAAGAATTCCAAAAATTCAAAAAGTTCATCTAACATGTTCATAAATCTTGTGAACATGCTTTGAATCAACACATAAAAGTCACAAAAAAACACAAAATCTCACCTGAATTACATGGGTCCATCTCTTAGTCAAACACAGAATTTGTTTTCAACTTTGCTTTGATCAAACATCTGATCTGAGAAAATGACCTTTTCTCCATGAATGGAAATGAAAGGGGTGAGATTAGTGAGGAAATGGCCTGCATGCCTTTTACATTCTGAGTAGTTAAGCGAGGGCTTGAGACATTGATGGATGGTTGTTTGATCAAAACAAGGGGCAAATAGTGAGTGGTTTTGGGCTGCTTCAGTTGCCGTGTAGAGTGGAGGTGATGAGTTGGACTTACCCTCACATCATGTGACTTTTTGGGCTTGCCTTAGAGATAGGTTGGTTTTCCATGGGTGGGTGAAAACTTCCTCAAGAAGTTTTGCCAATGTGGCCAATTCATGGGCCTTAAACAAGTGGGCTTCATTTTGGGGTTTAAAGAGGACTTCGTTAGGGTTTGAGATGCTATCATGCCCAAATCCAATTTTTCTTATCCCAATCAAATTTTCAAGGTTTAAATGGTTGAATAATGAAGTCATAGCATGAATTTGAGGGATTAGTAGCATGTGTAAGTGATTTAAGCAAGTGATTAAATATAATGCTAGAAATTTGATCCATTTAGGGTTTTAGGGTAGCCGTTTAGGGTTTCGGTTTCCTCTAAGATTTGGAGTTTCAATTAGATTCTAAGTATTAAGGGTTTCGCTAGGGTTGAAACCCTCTCTGATTTGGCATAATTTAGATGATTGGTTGGATTAGGGTTTAGCTTAGGTGGCATGATTTCACACCTTGATTTCCTTCATATTTCCATATGATGGTTCCTTTTAGTACCAAGTATCCAATACTATTCACCAAATGAGGTTATAACGATGTTGATTGGGCTACTATTCCTCTTGGACATTCCTTATTGTGATTCTGAAAACACTACATTTGGTGCTACTATTAAGGTTACTATTCACTTTGGGAAAAGTGAAAATAAATTTTTTACTATAAAATATTAAATATACATACTAACCTAATAGTACAAATTGTTTATAAAAACTCAACTTCGAAGTGCCTCGAAATAATTAAAATACATTTTCGAACAAAAGTTTCATCCAAAAATTGAAAATGAGTTTATTGTACCATAAAATCCTAAATAATCAACTGAGTCCAATGGTGTAGACCATAATTCATTCTGACACTTCTAACTATCTCAAATAAATAAAATTGCATTTTTGGCTCATAGTGAGTGGCAACATTGACCATTAGACAGACCAAAACATACGTGATTTGTCGATTCATGAAAACTTACAGAGGTTCCAGGAGGTTTATAAAACCTATAGAAATTTCACGATTGAATTTCTAGTGGGCTGTTATAATTTATCTATAGCCAGTAAACTTAATGTGTGAAGACCATGCCAAAGCAAGGGAAGAGATCCCTCCCAAGGAGTTTGCCGAGCGCGCAAAGTGTAGCTAATCCAAGAGAGAGGTGAGCGGCATTATGTAGAAAGCCTGGCTGACATGGTTCAACAATAGGCGATAAAGGATTTTTTACCCTGCATCGGGCGGAGAAATAATGTGCTAACCGTACATGGATGAGATATGAGGAAGGACAAGCTTGATGCAGACATGGGAGCTCTCTGAGATAACACGGATGTACTTAGAGGGTGGTAGGTTTTGTACACAGAGGCCCATACTTCATAAGAAATGCCACATCTGGAGTAAGCATGTGGAAAAAAGATCACAAACCTGCAAGCCATATCGTCTAATTTCAAAGGTATAGTCTAGCGCCACGTGGGAAACCCTTATTAGAGGAAAAATAGCGAGACTTGACCCAAGGTAAGCTGCAAAGGAGTGCACGCCTTGTCTCCGTTAGTCTCTGCCATCCTGTAAGGCCAGAGGGTAAATAGACGGCTAAGATTGAAGGTCTTTCATTCAAGCATGTCTGGAGTCAAATCTCACAGTATAAAACAAGTTGGACAAAAGCCAAAATCTCACTTTTTAGATAAAAAGAAAAAAAAAAGTGTTCATTCTCTCTTACGGTTAGAGTTTTCAAGAAATTAAGGGACCTCAAGGCATAGAACGAAAGGATCGACATCGATGCTACTATAATATTAAAAGTATTGTTCAGGTAGGTTAGCTTCTATGACCATACTAGGAATGTGGAGTATGTTATAAGTTCAGGATTTTGTATATTATGTAACTCACCTCTTTCTTACATGAAAGTATATTTTCTTCATTTTGTTTATCTATTACATTTATACTGTGGTTTTGAGGTGAAGCATTTGATGATGATGTGATTTTTAAGTGTTGAGTCTTACTGTGTGTCGATAATCATGGAAAGGACAAGGAGTCCCCACGCTATTCGTAAGGCACATTGCCATGAGTTTTATATGGGTAGAGTGATTTCCCATTATGATCCTTGGGGTGGGGGACGTCTTTGTATTAGCCTCAATTGAGAACACAGGTAGAGAAAGACACCAGGTTGATCATGCATGGTGTCTTTCTATGTGTTGACAGGGTAGAGTGATTCCTCAAGCCAAATGGTTCTTGATTTGGTAAAAGATCTTGCATGTTGGTTGGGTAGAGTGATTCCCCGAGTCGAACGGTGGAGCGATTTCTTGTTGATACTTATGCAATGAGATATTGTGGATTGGTAAGAGGGTAATTCCTCGCCATGCGTAAATACTTGAGATTTATTATGAGGATGGTTCCTCGCCACGCATAAATATGTGTTCACGACTTTATTTACATAAAACAGTGCATGCATATTCATTTTCATTATCTCTCAATACTAGTATTGTCATAGGTTTTAACCTACTAGGATATTTTAGAACTATCACTGTGGTGGTCCCACTTGCGGTTTCGTTTACCAGAGTCATAGATCATGATGCAAATTTATCTCAGAAAGAGTTTTCTGAGGAAGAAGGACCAACCCCGCTTGAGGTTCAGATACAGAGGCCTATCTCTGGTTAATAGATATTTGTAATTGTTAAGATGTATATTTTAGTTCGGTGAAGAATTATATACGGTTCATTTTATTTTGATATACATGATGAACTAATGACAAGGTACAATATCATTTGGTAAGAAGTGACGATGACATATGGATGTTACTACTGAATGTTAACTTTTTTTACTAGTACAAATCTCTAGTATATTTAGTATTTGTCTCCAACTAACTAATTCTGTTGCAATTTATTTTACTTGTTTGTGTTCATTCGAGAATGCACGCCTAGCCTCAAGTAAGATCTGGGCATATAAGACTTTGTTTTCAAATTAAAAAAAAAAAAAAAAAATTCACATGTCGAAAAGAAGTCCCACTAACTTTTCAAAATTTTTAAATAAAAGTTTCTCCTTTTTACAATTGTCAAAGACAACATAATTCACTTTTCAAAATTTTCAAACCCAATATTTTATTTTTTGCATATGACAAAATGAGCATGATTTACTTTTCAAATTTTTTAAACAAAATCGTCTTTCTTTTGCATATGTCAAAAAGTAGGGGTGATACCCGCATGGTACGGGGCGGGGGTACCCCCCCTTCCGGGACCATGCAGGTAATGGGGGTTTTCCCCCCGTCCCGCTAGTGGGAGGCGGGGGAAAACCCTCCATCCGCCCCGCCCCTGCTAGGCATTGATATTGTGTTTTAAAAAAAAACATTTTGGTCTAAAAATATTTTTTTAAACCAAAATTATAATAAAATTTAAATAATAAATAAAATTTATAAATATAAAAAGAACCTAAACTCATTAGAGTTAGATTTTGGATTGTCTTGGCCTCCTATATAAAGGTTGGCTTAAGAGGCCAAGGCAATCCAATAACTTCAATATAATTTTAAGTCTTTAATAAATTGTATATATCTAAATACAATGTATTTATATATTATATATATAAATATAAAAAAATTATATATGGTGTGGAATGGGGGACGGGGCAGGGCGGGGCCCTGTTGGGGTCGTCCCGCCCCCCCCCCCGGGCGCTAGGCCCTCCGGGGCAAGGCGGAAGCAGAGCGGGGCAATGGGGCCTCGGGCCCACCCCTATCAAAAAGAGCATCAATAACTTTTTAAAATTTTCAAACATAATCTTTTACTTTACACATATGATGAAATGAGCACTATTTACTCTTCAAAATTTTCAAATAAAATCATCTACCTTTTTCATATGTCAAAAAAAGTATCAACCACTATTCAAAATTTTCAAACAAAACATACATATGTGAAAGATGACAATCAATCATATTTCAAATTTTTAAAATTCAAACTTTTAATCATGTCATGCACATGTGAAATATGACAATCAATCATCTTTCAAAAATTTAAATTTCAAACTTTAAATTTTCAAATATATCATGCACATATGGAAATTGCAATTTGATACCTTATGATAAAAGATTAATTTAAATCTTAATCTAATTTCGAATTTTATCAAGAGATGTACAAAATTACTATAAGAGCTTCATTTGCGAGCTTGTTCCCTTTCTTGTTCATGCTTGTTTCATTGATGTACTTAGCTTCATTGTGTAGAGAACTTAAGCTTGAGATTCCTATATGCTCGAATTCATTTGTTATCATCAAAATCCATATGTAGATATGTAATTATATGAAACATGAAACCTTAGGTTCAACATAAAGGATAATAAACAGATGGCAATCCCCTTAAACAATGAGCTTTAGAATAATAATAATAATAATAATAATAATAATACGCACATATTAGTGAATAATGATTTCAATTTCTCATTCTAATAGCCAGGTTTTCAAGTTTGCCAATTTTATATTGAACTTCAAGATGTCGTCTTTGGAACAAAACAAAGGCACCCGCCGAAAAGGACAACATCTATAACAAATGATCGCCCAATTTCTTCTTTAAGCAAAAAAAATGAAACACCGGATGGATCTTTGATGAAGAGGGTAACTCCAATTTGTAAGCAACCACACCAATCTACTCAATAACCTGGAAAGATCCAAAGTACTGAGGGGATAATTTCATGTTATGTCTCAAGGCCACAGTTCTTTGCCTATAAGGTTATAGCTTAAGAAAAACGCAATCCCCAACTTCAAAACTTCTTTCAATTCTTCTTCTATCAACATACAGCTTCATTCTGTCCTGTGCTTTCTTCAAATTGTCCTTCAAAAGACATATCACCTCCTCTCAAGACTTCAAATGTTGATCCACTGCTGCATTGACAATGGTACCAGGTACATAGGTCAGTAACTTTGGGGGGTGGAACCCCATATAAGGCTTGAAAAGGTGAAACACCTATGGAAGAGTGAATAGTGGTATTATAACACCACTCAGCCATGGGTAACCAACTACACCAACTTTTTAATTTAGAACCAATGTATGCCCGCAAATAACCCTCCACACACTTGTTTAAGCTTCAGCTTGACCATCAGATTGAGGATGGTAAGCTGAAGTAAAAGCTAGTGTAGTACCTTGCATCTTGAATAGCTCCTTCGAAAATAGGCTAGTGAAAACTACATCTTTGTCAGACACTACGGTCTTGGGAAGGCCATGGAGTTTAAATACTCCAAAGAAGAAAATCTCAACTACCCTACTAGCTGTGTAAGGATGTGCCATTGGAAAGAAATGACCCACTTTAGTCAGTCTATCTATCTACTATAGTCAGGATAACTTTCATTCCATTCGAACTTGGAAGTCCTTCAATGAAATCCATGGCAATATCAAGCCAAGGACTTTGAGGGATAGGTAGGGGTTGAAGTAACCTAACTGAACATTCTCACTCTTGTTAACTTGACAAATATGACATTCCTTCACCAATTTCTTTATGTCTCACCTCATCCCTAGCCAATAAAAGTCTAACTTTGCCTTCTGAAGAGTCTTGTGATAGCCAACATGACCAGCCTTTGGACTGTAATGAATGTGTTGCAGCACCCTCTTCTAAAATGGGGATCCAGAGACTATTACTAGCTTCCCCTTCCTGAGAAGCAGGCCTTGCTGTAATCAAAACCCCTCTGAAACTTATTTGCCCTGCTGCAAATCATTAACCAAATTAGTAAGCTCAACAGAAAGATTATAACTTTGTTTTAAATCCTTTAACCACAGAAGAGTAGGAAATGAAATTAAAACCAAAGTAGCTGGCTCCTCTTCCATTTTTCTTGAAAGTGCATCAGCCACTTTATTTTCCTTGCCCTTCTTGTATTCCACTCAAAAATCATAGCCCATAAGCTTTGAGATCCACTTCTGCTGATCTGCTGAGCCACAATAGCCACCTTCTATTCTAAATGTCTGACCAAGCAAATAAGGCCTCCATTTGCCCACAACACACACCAAAGCCAAGAACTCTTTTTCATAAGTGGACAGCAGTAGAGCTTTTCCTTTCAAAGCCTTGCTAAAAAAGATTATTGGATGCCCTTCTTGCATCAAAACAGCCCCCAATCCAACCCCAGATGCATCACACTCGATAGTAAATTCTTTTGCAAAGTCTGGTAGCTTCAATACTGGAGGTCTAGCTACTACATTCTTCAAACTGTGAAAGGCTTATTCAGCTTCCTTAGACCACATAAAGGAGTTCTTCTTCAGAAACAATGTTAAAGGAGCTGCTATAGAACCATAGCTTTCTATAAACTTCTTGTAATAGCCAGTAAGGCCCAAGAAACCTCTCAATGCTTTCACATTTTTAAGGACTAGCCACTCTATCATTGCAGCTATTTTTGTAGGGTCAGCTTTAACCCCTTCCACAGAAATTATATGGCCAAGATAATCTACCTCAGTGACCCCAAAACGACACTTAGATTTCTTAGCAAAGAGAGCATACTACTATAAAACAGATAAAACTATTGATAAATGTGCAAGGTGTTCCTCCAAATTCATGCTATAAGCCCGAATATTATCAAAGAAAACTAATACGAATTTTCTAGGATATGGTTTAAAAACATGGTTCATTAATCCTTGAAATGTGACAGGTGCATTGGTAAGCCCAAATGACATTACCAAGAACTCATAGTGGCCCTCATGAGTTCTAAATGATGTTTTAGCGATATTTTCTTCTTTCACCCTAATTTGATGATAGCCTGACGTTAAATCAAGTTTTGAAAAATACTTTGCTCCACACAACTCATCAAGAAGTTCATCAATGACAGGAATTGAGAATTTGTCTTTGATGGTTTCTTGGTTTAAAGCTCTATAATCCATACACATTCTCCATGTTCCATCAGCTTTTTTAACAAGGAGAGCAGGTAAGGAAAAAGGGTTTTGGCTCATCTAATCACATCATTACTCAACAAATCTTGTACAACTTTTTCAATCTCAAATTTCTGATAATGAGGGTACCTGTAAGGTCTTACTGACACTGGTGTGGATCCACTTTTCAGAACAATCTGATGGTCAAAAGCTCGAGGTGGAGGCAACCCCACAGGTTCTTCAAAAACAATTTTAAACTATTGCAACAACTTCTCAACTTCTGGTTGTATCTCCCCCTTCCCTTGCTTTTGCTGCACTGCAACTAATTGTAAAAAGCAGCCATGTTTTCTCACAAAAGAAGACTTTAACAAATTCATACCTGCCTCTACTACAACTCTTCCAGAAACAAGGCCTTGTAGCAGCAACTTCTTGTCACCCACTTGAAACTCCATAGACATATTATTAAAGTCCCAATTAATAGAACCTAATGTCTTAAGCCACTAAACGCCAAGAACAATGTCACAGCCACCCAAGGTGAGGACATGAAATGGAATTATAAAATTGTTGTGTTCTTGGTATATTCATTCCATTTTCTTGTTTTTCTTTTGATTGAGTATTCTGTTTATAATTTCTTGAATCAATCTTGGTATTTGTTGCTTTATTTGGTGTTCTTGCTGAAACCATAGATTTACAACAAGTGGTATTAGAGTCATACCCCGGAGTTAGCCATGGTGGATGAATCCTTGGAATGCCGAACGAAGGTGGTGGGCCCCGATTTACTTACGATGGGATCCGTGATGAGCTCTATTGGACAAGTAGTGTGTTCCGGATTCTTCATGACAATGAAGAGGAGTTGATCTAGGATAGAGCAAGCTCTCAAGACAGGTGATACTCCATGTAAGGCATGTGACGCAATGGAGTGGAGAATCCTGGTTAGTAGAGAGTGGACGGATGGATGATCGTTTGAAGGGTGGCTCGGTGGTCCTTTGTTCGAGGGGAGGATTGTTGGGTATACGACCAAAGTCCCACATTGGCTAGAAGTAGGGAGGATCATGGGTATATAAAGATGGACAAATATCTCCATTGGTATGAGGCCTTTTGGGGTAAAGTCCAAGAGCAAATCCATGAAGGCTTGGGCCCAAAGTGGACAATATCATACCTATGTGGAGATAGGTGGTGTCCATAGTCTCAACAGTAACCAACAAAATATGTTCAAGAACCCTTCTCCAAGTGTTTTTGTCATTTTGTGTGTATATTTGTGTGTGTGTGTTATGTACTCATTTGAAGTCATAAATTGGCTTGCAATGCCAACATTATAAAACAGATATGCCAACATTTTCATTTCAGGGGGCCACAATTGGTTCTGAGTACATATTTAACATCATATACTTAAACACAATATAAAAGAAGAATAAGAAGAAATACACAAAAACAAATATAGTAGCACTTGAACTCATTTAGGAGTACTGGGATTCGGCATGGTGGTAACAAGGAAAAGAGACAATCAGAGCATAGCTTCCTCCGTCTCCCTAGGGCTGATATGAGTATCTACCAAAAAGTTAGAATGAAAATCAATGAGAAGTTATCCATTTATAAATTCCTCCATCTCCATCAGGTCTGATTTGAACGACTTTGGACATTGCTATCGTTGTTCTCGCAGGTGTTGGTCAGGGACGAAGCTAGGATTATAAGTTTGGGGAGCCTAAATATTTGTAGGCCTGAATAAATAGCTCTCATATTGAAGATTTTTAGGAACAATACCATTAACAAAGTGATAAAATATATAAATAGAGTAAAAATATATATAAAACAAAAGTAAATTTCGAAACTTCATTCTTCTAATAATTTTAAAATTTTAGTATAGGCTTTTCATATGTTGCAATTAAAAGATAAATCTTAAACTTTTGAAAGGAGTTGTGTATGAATTATTAAGAAAAATATAAGGAAGAATTAAACTAAGTTTTGAATTTTTTAAATAATATATAACAGTGAATTATATTAAAAGATTTTGAGTAGTACATAAATTACATACTGTGTCTGCACAACCAAACATGGATATTTTCATTAAATATATTTCATTTTAATAATGAGAGGTTAGGCGCCATATTATAAATTTATATGAGCAAAATTGTAAAAAATTAAGAAGGAAGACATGCAAAATTATAAGATCTTCCTAAAGCAAAACTTTTGCATTGAGATATATTTGATTATTTTCTCCTCCTGACTTTCTTGGTAACGAACTTGTATTCAGGCGCTACCAAGTATTTGCTTTATTAGCTGTTTAATAGTGTATTTTTCGGACTTTCCTTGCCAGTGCACTTTGAAATGGCGACCTACGCGCCAAACATTCGCCGTTATATGTCTTAAAGCTTAAATAAAAAGGTTGGATTCATATAATAAAAATGATAATTTTGATCTACTCATCATCCTCATATTACAAACCACACATAATTTTTTAATTTTTTTCTCTTATCAAATATGTGGTATATGGATGATCATAAACAGAAGAACTCAATTAGTTTATGAAGAATAAATTAAAATAAACTAAAATAAATTAAAATTAGTGTGGTGTGTGGAGATGATGAGTAGCAAAGCTCATCTTTTATAGCTAAACAGACGTGCTCAGCCCAAACAAACACATTATTTATGTCACATAGAGCCTATATTTCACATTGTCCAGGAATATAAACTATGCAACTCTCCTATTACAATTAAAAAATAAAGGAATAAATACTTCCAAAAATCCTGTAATGAAACCAAGTACCGTGCTGATATGAAGCCATCGAACTCCAAGTCCATCTTCGTCCTTTTGAATGTCCTTGTTGTTACTAATAATAGAGGCACACTCATGGCGAAGAGGGGCGCCACAAAGTTGAGGATTGCCTTCATATGCAGAGGCGTCAAAGCTCGGAGTTGAGTGCCTAAAGGTATAGCTCCATGGAGATTATTTTTTGCAGCACTAAACTCATGCAAGAAATGCAACCTTGCTAGCGATGCTGGTATTTCACCAAGTAATTGGTTTCTCGATAGATCGATTCTTTCTAAGTTTGTAAGCTCTGATATTTGGTCTGGAATGTTGCTTGTGAAGTTGTTATGGCTAAAATTCAATCCATGAAGCTGCTTCAATTGACCAATCTCAATGGGAAAGTTTCCACTAAGATTGTTGTTTGCAATGGATATCCATGGTTCCAAGTTGGCGAGGGAACTGAACTCAAGAAAGGTACCATTCACTGTGGCAAAAATGGTCAAAATCAAAGAACTATTGTTTATGGGAGGTTGGTCTGATACTAACGTTGGCAATGCATAAATTTCTTTTGGGAAATCGCCTAAAATCAGATCATCAGATAAGTTTAAACGAAAGAGCCTATGATACAATTGAAGCTGAGACCCAAGACTTGTAAGTTCTTAAGCTTAGATAGCCATGTGGGTATTTGACCAGCCAACTTACAATGAGTAAGACCCAAATATTCGAGATTCTTGAATCCATCGAAACCAACTATACTGTCATCTGTTGGAATGGCCTCGTGCAGAAAAGCTCCAATAAGGAGGAGTATGTTGAGAGTCTTGCAATGTGCCAGAATCTTAATTGCTCCTATGATGTTGGTTAGCAAGTAGTAACCGAGTGAAAGGAAAACTAGGAACTTCTTTTTTTTTTTTTTTTTTGTTTTTTGATAAACAGAACTTCATTAAAATAGCAACAATAGATCAATTGGTATCAAACCATAGTGCATGACTAACAAAAGAAGGCATCTGCTCCCACTAGACATTAATATTACCAACGTTCCATGCATATCTAGCTAGAGACTGGGCTACCCCATTCCCTATCCTATTAACATGTTGAACTCGAACTTCCTGGAAACGCCTCATTAGATTCTTGGCTTCATTGATCAAGTTACCAGCACTTGCAAGTGACTCCTATGTTGACTGCAACTCGATTTGTTTCGTTATACCAAGTGGGAGACATAGCTGAAGTCCTTTCAACACAGCAATGGATTCAATAGTGGCTGCCTCATCCACCGCCTCTTCATTCTTTCTTGTAGCCATCACAATTCCTCTACACAGCCCGAAGGACTATCCCAACTCCAGCTTTCCTCAAATCAGCAAGCACTGCACCATCTATATTTACTTTGAGATACCCATCTGGTGGGGCTTGCCATTTAGAAAACTTATAGAAATCCCTTGTTGTCGTTGTTTGCACTTCATTGAAAGCTTTGCAAATGGATAAAGCATGTTCAACAGCTTGAACAGGTTGTATCAAATTATGTTCCATCTACAACTGATTCCACCTATACCATAAACTCCAACACAGAATAAAAAATATAGTTAACTCAACTTCACTTCCTTGCAGCATAATCATTCTCAAAATATCAATAAAAGTCAAAGTGGACTGAAAAATTTGTAACATAGGAAGAAATTTCTGCCACAAACTATAGTTAGAAGAAGATTTTCCATTTGCTTCCTTATCCCAGATCCGTCTATCCAAGTCCTGATTTGGTAACAGTCGGATCTTGAGGATCTCCACTACTGTATTTAGATTAAAGAAAGCTCTAACCGACTGTGCATTCCATGTTTAAGTAGTGGCATCAATCAAGCTATCAACTGTCTGTTCTTCATCAACAACTTCCCCATTTTTGCCATCTAAAACAGAGTATAAGAGTCTGGCCCCAGGTAACCAAGGGTCCTACCAAATCTTCACTATTTCTCCATTACCAACTTTCCATCTACATCCTTCCAAAAGCCATTTCCTTGCCTAAAATATGCCCCTCCAAGCATAGGATGGATTAGGGCCTAAAGAAGCTTGGAAAAAAGTACAGTTAGGGTAATATTTGACCTTGAAAATTCTTTGCATCAATGAATGAACAATCTCCACCCTTGCTTAGCCAATAGAGACATATTAAACATGTGTAAATCCCGAAACCCCATCCCACCTCTAAACTTTGACACACATAATTTCTTCCAACTTAACCAATGGATTTTCTTCTCATTACTCATTTGCCCCCACCAAAACCTCGCCATCATCATCTCAAGCTCCCGACACAAAGTCAAGGGTAATTTAAAACAACTCATAGAATAGATGGGTATGGATGAGGCCACTGCTTTTATAAGAATTTCTCTACCCCCTTGTGAAAGTAGCCTTTCTTTCCAACTCTGCAAATTGGTCCACACCCTTTTCTTGATTCCTTCAAATGCACGGGCTTTAGATCTCCCAACAAAATCTGGCAACCCCAAATATCTATCATATTGCTGAAAATTATTAACACCCCATAAATGCATCAACTCTCTTTGTTTAATAGCATCCACATTTTTTGAAAAACCCATGGCTTTTTTTCCTTCATTAACCTTTTGCCCAAAAGCCATTTCATATTTATCCAACAATCCTTGAATAAATCTAGTTGTATCAACATCAACACGATAGAAAATTACACTATCATAAACAAATAGGAGGTGTGTAACCATTGGAGCCCCTCTACAAACTCTTACTCCTACCAGCTATCTCTTAACCTTAGCATCCCGCAGTAAAGCTATTAAACCTTCAGTGCAAAAGAGAAAAATGTAAGGAAAAAGCGGATCCCCTTGCCTAATTCCCCTTGTAGGCAAAATGGGACCATGAGCATTCCCATTAATAAAAACTGAAAAAGTGACAATCTTAACACATTCCATAATAAGATTAACAAAGCTAGTTGCAAATCCCAATTTGAGCATGATTTTCTCTAAGAAACCCCATTCAACTCTATCGTATGCCTTCCTCATATCTAAATACCCTTTATTTCCACACATTTTATTCCTCAGATAATTCACTAATTCATAAGTTGTCAATACATTGTCACCAATCAAACGTCCCCTCACAAATGCACACTAAGATTCAGATATGATAGCAGCTAAAAAACCCTTCATTCTATTCACAATGACTTTAGAAACAAGCTTACGAACCACATTGCACAAACTTATTGGGCAATAATCAGAAATAAGCTCACAAGTTTTCTTCTTTGGAATCAAACTAATAAGTGTATGATATAGTTGAGAGGGCAGCTTACTAGAATTAAGAGTATCCAACACTGCATTTGTAATGGAATCTCCACGAAGTGCTCGTATGATTGGAAAAGCACAGCAGACATTCCATCAGTCCCTGGTGCCTTAGTAGGGTGCATTTGATTCAAAGCTTTCTTTACTTCATCCGCTACAAAGGGCTTAGTGAGCTCAATATCCATTTCATCAATTACCTTGCTTCCAACAAGGCTCAAAACAACCGCTTGATCCCCCAGTGCCGAGGTATTGAAAAGGTTATTGAAAAAACCAACAAGCAACTCATCACGTTGCACACCCTCATGCCATGTTCCCATCTCATCCTTAAGTCCCCTTATAAAATTTCTTTTCTTCCTGAATGATGCCTTTGAATGAAAAAACCTTGTGTTTTGATCCCCCTCTTTTAACCACTGCACCCATGATCTTCATCGCTACATCACCTCTTCTCTCTCAAGCCACAATTGAAATTTCCTTCTGGCATGACACAGACCACCAGGATCTGGACTTCTCGAATCAAGAAGCTGCATTTTCTCAAGCTAATTTCGGGCTTCATTTAGCTTTCTCCTGACATGGCCAAACTCTACTCTATTCCAAACTGTCAACTCTTCCCCACAACCCTTAATGAGATGAGAAACTTCTTCCATTCCAGTTCTTCTATCACTGCTACCCAAAACTTGTTCTATAATTTGCCCACACCTCATCTCTCCCACCCACATGGCCTCAAAGCAAAATTGTCTCTTTAATTGTTGCTTATCCCTACAACATATGGATTCAAACGCAACTGGCAGATGATCCGAATGTGCCACAGTTCCATGTATGATTACAGCTTGTGGAAACAATTGACACAAAAGATTATTCCCCAAATACCTATCAAGATGCTTAGAGATATAAGCATCACCTTCCCTCCCATTCCACCAGGTAAACTTGGGACCTCTAAATCCCAAATCTCTCAAATTGCAATCCGTTAACACCTCCCTAAAAGCCTCAATTTGAGTTATAGAACGTGGACTTCCACCTCGTTTTTCATGTGTATGCAGCACTTCATTAAAATCCCATAATAATCAAGGAATCTGCTCAAAAGAATTAAAAGTCCTAATAAGATTCCAAGTAGAAAATCTATTAGAAACCTCCGAATTACCATACAAACCCATATCTCCACTGCCGTAAATCCTCCATTTTAATATGGGCTCCAATATGATATCTCAAATAAGATTTAATGTCAACACCTAGGTCAGAATTCCACAACAAACTCAATCCACCACTTCTCCCCACAAAATCAACTAAGAAACAATTAGTAAAACCCAATTTAAATTTACAAGCTTCCATACCCCGCACAGTAAGTTTCGTCTCACACAGTGCTCGAATTCCCAGAGGGTTCCCAAGCCCACGAGAATTCCAACAAATGGTTTTCATGGTTGTCGACAAGGCTGAAATTCCGTCTCTGCCGATGAAACAACCGGTACCTCATGAAGAAAACAAATCTGGACTTCATCAGAAATGCTCCTCCCTTTCTTCATTGGTGCTTCCTTCAAGTTCGTAGAGGATTGTCTTTTCATCTGTGTAGCTTTAGGGTTGGGAACCTCAGAATGCATAATCATATACTCCTTCGCCTCCTTCCCCTTTCATTTCCAGGAAGCTTTGTTCAACTGAGATGGGCCTTGCACCACAAAGCGATCCTTAGGAAGATTAGAAGATAACGGGCCCTCATTGTTGCGGCCCACTTCTGGAAAAAGAATACCCTGGCCCATTACCTTTGTAGTACTAGCCTCAATAGTGTTCTTCTTCAACATAACATCCACCCGATCCCGAGAATCACTCCAAGCATCAACTACTCCACCTTCTGCCATTATAGCAACATTATTATCAATAACCACCCTTGGTAACTTCTGCATTACTTCCGATAGTAACGGATTTTCCACCACCTCCGAGGTTAATGGCTCCTTTAAAGCAGTTGTAACCGCTTCCGTAACCATCATAGAGCCATTTGAGACCAACTGCGTTTCACTACCCTGTCCATCCACACCAAGATAGACCACCTTAGGCGGTTGTCAACGACCATTTTGATCAAGCATAGAAACCTGACGACCAAGATCTCGCATCCATTGTCCATATGGAAATATTCCATACGAAAGTTCCATATGGTCAGCCTGCTAACAATCCCTCTATTGATGTCCAATCCAGCCACGCAAATAGCAGAACTTTGATAAACGCTCATAAGAAAATCTTTCCTAGTAATGCCCAATCGAACCCAAGCTAAGTTGCTTCCCTCGTAGGAGAGGTTTAGAAACATTAAGACAAACTTGTACCCTCATGAACTCACCTCATTCACATTCATCATCAAGCAAATCCACCTCCAAGACCATACCCAATGATTCACCAATTTTTCGACCAATTTGCTTGCTACGAGCCATAAGTGGGAGGTCATGGATGCACACCAAGAAAAAAGCTTATGTGAGATTAATCTGATGAGGCTGAAGCAGACCATCAAATTGCTTCAGTAAAACCAATTGTTGTCAAAAGACCATGGACCATCACGCAAAATCTTCTCCTAATCTTTGACATCCTTAAATTCAGCAATGAGGAGTTTAGAACCCAAATCTTGCATTCGCATCGCCTTCACCGGACACCAAATCTTACTCAGAACCTATTTGAAAGCCTCCTTATTATAATGTTTAGTAGTAGGCAACTGTACCATCAAACACTTTTCACCACAAACCAAGTTTTCCTGAACCACATCATCATCAAATGAGATAACTTCTTGCTCTTGCTCCATTGGAGATAACTTTCCACATAACGCTTCCAAATCATTCGCCATGGTTTGAAGAAAAAAGATCCTACACTAGACAGGAAGGCAAACCTCTACTCGTGGGAGGCGAGAGAGGAACTAAAAAACTAGGAACTTCAATTGAACAATTTCTGGTCGAATTTGTCCTTCGAGTTTGTTACTAGCAAGTCGGATTGCTCTTAGGAACTTGCCTGAAAAAAGGCTCACTGGCAAAGTACCAGTAAACTCATTTTTCCAAAGGTCGAGTATAGTAAGTTGATGAAGAGTAGAAAAGTTTAGGGTGAAGATATCTCCTCCAAAGAAATTGTGGCGTAACTTCAAGGTCACGAGATTTGTGAAATTCAATAAAGATGGAGGCAGAGCACCCATTAAGAAGTTTATATAGAAGAGTAGATGCTTCAATTTGGAGAGCTTTCCCATATCCATTGGCAGCTTTCCACTCAATTCATTGTCATATAACTCAAGGTTGGTGAGTTTGGTAAGGTTCACAATGCTATTGCTGATGGATCCTGAAATGTTATTAGAAGAATAGGACCTATGAAACTATTGTGGCTGACATTGAGCTTGGTCAAATTCCAAGCTTGTTGGAGAAGCCAAGATTGGATCAACCTATTGAAGTCATTGCTAGAAAGATCAAGTATTTGAATCGAAGCAAGCAACCCATTTGATGAATCATTCAATGCAAACAAGAGTAACATATCTCCATTTAGATGGTTGTAGCTCAAATCAAGGACCTCAAGTTGATTTAAGGATGAAAATATTCTAGTTGGGAGGTGATCACCTAAAAATGAATTGTGAGAGAGGTTGAAATGAGAGAGACGTGTGAGGTTTCCAATAAGGGGAGACGGTCTCCCTTTGAGAACTTTAAAAGGTAATCAAATATTGGTGACTCGAGCTGAATGATCACAATAAATACCTTCCCAATGACAACAATCAAGGGAAAACCAATTTAAACGTGGAGATGATGTATCGTAGGGTAAGGACAAGAGACAGTCGCAGACTATCTGGTTGCATGCATGATTAACACAAAAAATGCCAATGAGAAACAAGTTGAAGAGGAGATCACGAGCAACCATGGATTAATTGGTTCCTATTTGATTTGTCACAACGAGAAGAAAGCCTGATTCTTTATAGCCTTTTCTTCAACCAAATTAAGGATTTATATAAAGAACAAAGTCCAAGGAAGAAGCATAGAAAAATAAATTTGGTCATGTGCATCCCTCTGTAACTACTCAGAAATTGTGAAGTATCTTTACCCTAAAGTTCTGATAGCTCGAGAAGTTGACTGCGATATATAAACTTGTGTTGTTATTCCAAGTGGCATATAACTATACTTTTGTCTATCTTCATTCCATCGATCCTTCTATGCAGAACGTGTTGTGAACATTGTTCAATTTTTAGCCAATTTTCTATTTTGTTTTGTACGAACTTGAACCTTTGCTTTAAACATGCTTAGTTGTACAAGTTTCCTTAATCAATTTCACCCACCAACTTAGAACAAATTGGTATGCAAGGGTTAAGGCAAAATTGTCTACAGAATACAATAAAGCCCAGAGAAGATTTTATAATTTGATTGCGTGATGCCTTAATAAAATTATATTGGAATACCAAGATTTTCACATTCAGAAAAATCTTAGGGGTGGCAAATCATGTTTTTGGATCATGCCAAGTCATAATCATTCAACTATATACATAAACCTAAATCCAACCAGTTAAGTTAAACGTGTCGGACTTTCAAACCATAACTCAACCTATTTAGATAACAGGTCGTGTCGTGTCACCGTTGTTTTGACCTGTTTAATAACTAATTAAAAATAGGTCAACAAGCCATAATTCAGTATTTAAACTCGTTTCATGTAATTTGGTTGAGCTAATACGCATAAACTATTTGACTTTATTAACATAATTTCACATAAAAAGTCAAATCTATATTTATTAGTAACCACAATATCTTAAAAAAATACGACCACTTACTAACAAAAAAGATCCATATTTTTCAAATTCTAACACATAATGAAACCAATATTACAAATCCTGCAATAACAAATATAAGCATAAATCTAAAATTACAATCTCAATAATAAAAATATGACCATACTAAGAAAAACCGATAATATTATAACTCAACAATAATAAAATTGTAATTTTGAGATAAAATCTAAATGGGTTGATTTCATATTAAGTGGGTTTACCCGTTTATAAATCGTGTCTTAATAGGTCAACCCGTTTTGATCCAAACCCGTTAACATTAAACTCAAACCTGCTAATTTCGTATCGTATTCATATTGGATTCACAGGTTGTCACATATTGTCACTCCTAGAAAATCTCAAGACCACTAATACAGAGTATAACAATGGAAGCAAGAAAGAAAACTGTATGCTTATTTCCAATTGGGCATGTCTTTATATAGACATTGAAGCACCATTTCAAGCAAGATAGGTGACTTTTGAAAAACAATCAAAGCACCATTCCAGTCAAGATAAGAGACTTGAAAATTGTTAATGACCAATGGACAACGGTCATGGTTAATTGGTTCAGCAGTTACAGGCAATATATGTCCGTTACTAAACATATTCATGATATAGATCGTAGGATCGTATAGGCAAATAACGGTCATTCAATATTGACCGTTAGATTTGTCTTATTTCTCATTGCATCAGGCAAGGTCATTGCTCGGGATGAGTTAGTGACACGATTTGTTGGTTGCCCGAAACTTTGCCTATGAGGTTGAGGCGAGCTAATTCATTTTACAATTTTTCTTGCAATTTCGTCTACTCTTTTTTTTTTTTTTTCAACGTGGAATTTTCCAAAGGCAGATCAAACAATATTAAATTCGCATATTTCAATTAAATAAACTCATATTAGAGAGTCGCAAAAATAGTTTGACCTGTCATGTTCATTATTTATTGAAAATGACAGGTCAAACCATCCGAAGGTGGTACAAAATTAGATTTGGATCAATAAGGAAAAGTTGTGCAATAACTACTTACAAAGAAACTTTTGAGAAAAAGAAAAAAAATAATGTTTTAGTGGCATTTGAAGCATCAAAAGTGTTAAAATCCTCACTTAAAGTCTCATTTATTTTTACAACACATCTCATCTCATCTTATTTAATCATTACAACTTTTTCAAATTTTCACACAAATTAAAATAAACAATTCAATTTTTTCAAATTTCAAAATAATAATAATATTAAAAAAATATATTCTAACAATATTTTATTTAATTTTTAACTTTTATCAAAACTTATCTCATCTCATCTTATCTGCGAAAACAAACGAAAATTCACATTACTTGAAATATCCACCGTTTATGAGATTTGGTAAGGAAGGAAAGTTGAGTCACCATTATGTAGGACCGTTTGAGATTTTGAAAAAAGTCGATCCAGTTGCTTATCAAGTTGCATTACCTCCTACACTTTCTAGAATACATAGATGACTTCTCTCGTTATAGCTAGTTGTATCATCTTCAATCCAAATGTGCAACGTATGAATGTTTTATCAAATTCAAAACCCTTATTGAAAACCAGTTTTGCTAAAAAAATCCAAAAACTTCAATTTTATGGTGGTGGGGAGTATACGTATTTTCGATGTCAATCCTTCTTGACCCACCATGGCATAGTTAATAGAAAGTCATGTTCTCACACCTCGCAGCATAATGGTCTTGCTGAAAGAAAACATAGACATATACTTGAATTTGGTTACCCTCCTTGCTCACTCAAGTATGTCCATTAAATACTTGGTTGATGCTTCTTGACCTCAGTATAGGTTATCAACAGATTGCCCTAACCAATCATTGATAACCAAACTCCATACGAAAAGTTGTTTCTCAAACCACCAAATTACTCCATACTACATGTCTTTGGATGCAAGTGCTTCCCACTTCTTCAACCTTATGCAGCTCATAAACTTGACTATAGGTCCAAATCTTGCATTTTCCTCGGTTACATCTATGTTGGTTACCGCTACCTTAATCCCACTATAGCTAAAGTCCATTTCTCCAGACACGTTTTTTATGAGAAGTCTTTTCCTGCAGAGGAACATGAATTGGTGAACCTGCCTTCCAAGATTAATGCTACCTCCAATCGTCCTTTCCTTCACTCAATAAGGAACACTTCTTCCCTTCTTTTGCTTGCACATGGCTATTTACCTACTGCATATGTAGGTTGTCTTGATCCCCTAAAACCTGACCTCACCTCCCTACACATGTTTTACTTCTAATTACATTGGGAACATTGTGCAGGTTGCCATCTATTCATGGGATGGATCAGAAAGGGAATAAAAATAAGGCATCATTTGGATATTGAAATGAGATAATATGTAAATAGTAATGAAATAGTTTGAATTATGATGTTTTATGAAAATATTATATGTTAAAATATTTAAAATATAATTTTTTTAGGATTATGCTACTCATCATCCCACATTACACACCATACATCTTTTAATTTTTATAATTTTTAATTTTCTTTTATTAATGCTAAACTAATTGAGTTGTTCTATTCATCATTTATATATTATATACTTGTTATAGGAAAAAGGAAAAAATAAAAATAAAAGATGTATGGTGTGTGGGATGCCAAGTAGAATTATTCAATTTTTTTAATATTACTTTTGCTTTGGAATTTGAAAAAAATTGAATTATTTTTTGTGTTTTGTTTAAAATTATGAAAAGTTATAAATATTAGATAAAAAAGTTTAAGATTTGAAATTGAAAAGTGTTTGTATTTGTGATATTTAGATGTTAAGATGAGAGTATTCTTCAATCATTTTAAAAGGTTTATGTTTTCTTTCTCTGCAGATGATTTTTTTCTCTACCTAAGCAGCCAGCTATCTTAGCCTCTCCGGCTAGGGGGGTTGGAGCTTCGGCTCCTCCCTCCCTCCGACTGTCTAGCCATCAATTGCCATGTATATCAATTTTTTATTTCTAGTTTTCCAGCTATAGCACCAAGATGTTCTAATCCGTTGCTTACCGGCCTTCTACGAACGTCAAGCAAAGTTTTGAATACCGTTTCAATGGCCGTTTTGGTTAAAGTACTAGAACGAAATATTTTGATACCGATACCGTTTTAGGATAATCTATATATAATAGATTAATTATATATGTGTAAATTATATTTCAAAATAATATCAATGCAAGTCTTAAAAAGTTAAAACACATATTTATAAAATCCAATAATACTTCTAAATTCTCAATCTAACTATTTTAAAAAATAATTACTCATCTTCATCATGAAAAGGGGAGTAGGGATTTGATTTTTCAGTCCTTGGGAAAAGAGAATTAAAAAAAGTTAAGAAAATAGTTTTCGGATGTGAGAATTTGGGTGAAAATTCTAAAAAAAGTCAGAATTTTTACATAATTACAAAAAAAAAAAAAAAAATCGGCCAATACACCGAAAATCGGTTGGTATTGACTGAAACGCACCGACACAACTGATATTTGACTCGATACGAAACATATACGTCCACTGTACCAATCACTACTCTGGCAAGATGCATAGCAACCGTACCAGCCGATACGACACAGTATTTAAAACTTTGCCGATACGTGCCCCACCATTGAACTCCCCAGCTGCCAATTTGTCAAATGGAAAGAGGAAACTATCTAAACAAGTGGCGCATGTGTCTCACACGCGACTTATAGCACGCATGAAACCAACATGCTGTTGTGCTAGGGTGAGTCTTCTGCCGCCATGCGCGGCACCATCGACTTCGGATCTCTTTGATCCGAGTACTACCTTCTTCCCTCGAGTGGCACGTAAGCCACAAGCACCACCAACACTAGTGACTGTCTTAAGCCGGTGTATCAGCTCATTTTCATGTTGCTATCTTCCTATGTTTCTGCTTTTCCTAACCAAGGATTAAGACAAAGTAGATGTGAAAGTCTCATCCAGCCAAACCAAACCAGCAAAATGCAATACACAACTCTCAATTGTAGCTTTTAGTCGTAGTTTTATAGTCTTTTTATCAAACTATGTTAAAACAGCTTTAAGCGGCTTCTCCTGAGTGGGAAATGGGTGGAAGTCAACTTTTAACTCCAGATCCCGCTTTTTTGTTTTCTCTGATGTTGTTTTTGCTTGTTTTAGGACGATTATTCGGGGCTCCCACCCAATTGAATCTTGTATCTTTGCAACCACTTAATTAATCTATGTTATGCTTACCTTGGAAAAAAAGGAAAAAAAAAAAAAAAAGGCAGAATGAACCATAGCTACTTGCTTTAGAAAAAAAAAAAAAAAACAAGAGCATTCTTCAATCCAAGCGAAGCCTAAGAATTCATCGTATAAAATGTTTATTTATCTTCTACTTGGCCAAAGAAAACATCTCATCTCATCTCATCATTACAACTTTTTCAAATTCTTACACAAAATAAAATAAAGAATTCAACTTTTTCAAATTCCCAAACAAAAATAATATTAAAAAAATATATTCTAACAATATTATATTCAATTTTCAACTTTCATCTCATCTCATCTGCGAAAACAAACGAGGCCTAGAGAAAAACTTATAACGGTGACAATAGAAAGGTAAGTCCGTTGAACCATGAAGAGAAAAAAAAATGATAAAAAGAAAATGAGGAAAGAATTAGCATGAAAATTTTCCTTTGGTGTGAAGAGAATAATTAGGTCAGCATGGGAAGTACTTCAAAAGCTCAAAGCACCAAATAATGGAATATCCACAGCACAACAAGCTGATTTATTTTATTTTTTGCTACTCTAGGAACCCAACAAAGTAACTAGAACATACACTGGCAACTTGCACTCAAAACTGTTGATTTTCCCTCATTTTCATAGACATCACAACAATACCATGTTTGCCACTTCAGAACTTCCTTTCAAAGATAGTCTTTTACCGTTATCAGAGGTAGAAACAACTTAAAACTTTACAACCACATGTTCAAGCAAAATAACACGTAATTGGCATAGATCAATTCCAATTATTCTCATTTGGGGAGAAAAGAAAAGAAAAGAAAACCACTAGTTCTGGAAATTAAATACAAATTAATATGGTAAGCAAAATAAATGTTTTGCTTCCTTAAGAATTTCAGGGTATCTTGATCTTCACGCGGTACTTTCCAATCCTCTTCAAGAGAAAACTTAAAGCATTTTGCAAATTAAGATGCACATCTTGTGATACTTTGAAGCACAAGAAACTATAGAACACGAAAATTCTAATGCACAATAAACTAAACACCAGCAGAAAGAAGAAGAAGAAAATAATAGCTATTCATGTTTTCCATCTTAAGAATTTCATGAACGACTGTTTCAGAATTAAAAGCTATCCAGAAGTTGGTCCACACAAGTTGGAGCACAAAGAGAAGAAACAAAAAGCCTTTTTGGGAAATGGTAGGGAGGTACCTGAAAATTTAAATCCACTGCAAATTAATAGCAGAGAACATTATTTGAGGATTTTAAAGTTTAAAAGAAAAAAAAAAAAAAAAAAAGTGAAGCTTCCATAAAAGCAAGCATTAAACTAGAATCAGGCACGAAAATAAGTTGGGTTGGCTTTATATAGGTATTCTGAAGATAGACTCACATTAAATTGCTCTAATACATCACAGGCCAGAATCTTTGAAAAGATACAAGATTTAGATTTAAGGATATGAATGATACCGCTAATCAAGAGAATATCATCAATGCCCTTTGACTTGAACTCCTCTGCCCTTTTGTGTTTGCCACCCACTGCAACATCATACAGACATAGCATTTTTCATTAGTATAAAAAGGATCTGTAGTAACGAAATGTTTAATGGGCGCAAACAACTTCCCCACCTCCACCCCAGCCGACAAAATGGTGTTCGTGAAGGAGATGATCTGAATCCCCTACACCTGCAAGTGCCAATGGGACGGCGACTGTGAGTAGCGAGTTGGATTTGGAAGGCTAGGCTTCGAGAGCAAAAGGTAAGAACAAACCCGATATAAGCCGGGTTGAGGAACCGACTTTATAAGTATCCGACACACGTCTGTTCGAATCGATTATGTCGGCTCACTCGGGTCACGGAACATTGGCACATAATGTTCCTCGTTTTATTTTAAGTTTCTGTTTCGGAAAGTACATAATGTCCTCCTCGTTCTTTATAATATAGGCATACAATTGTCGATGGAAATTCTCATCCGAACGGGCAAAGGGAGCAATGCTATTATAGAACATTGAATTAGCATCATCTGGACATACTAAATGCACCCCACATTCTTTCACTTCTACGTCTATTACACGACCTCCGGGATGATACGCTATTGTTTCAAATGAAATCTTAATCAGCCTCCGTATATCCAAAAACCGCAAAACCGCCGGTATATACACCCAGAATCCAATTCGCTTACCCAAATACACGTCCAAGGGAGGAGGTATTAATCTGTAATACGAACATTCATATTCCACACAATATTCTTCATCCGTCTCAAACGCTAGTTTAAGCCACACCTCTAAAATTTCCGTAATCCGTCCCTTGATGAATAACGAAGAACTAGTACATTTGGAAAAGAATTGATCAGAATCACAGACAATAAAGAAAGCAAACCCCATCTCCGGATTCGTATTAGCATCCATATCTATCTTTACAGAGGAGCCATTACTTTTATACTGGACCCACTCCGGGATATGGAATCCCAACGACCATCCTCTTATCGTCGTCTGCAAAAAGAGATGTTAATTGCAGCAAAAATAAAGCAATTGCAAGGCGATGAAATCCTTTTTTATTAAAGCATTTTTCTGACATTTTTTATCTGTTTCTAAAGAAAAGAATGAGAGAACTCACCAACTCGTCATTTAAAGCCGAAACAACTCCACCTGCCATGTCTAAAATATTTTCTCCTTTGCTGTCAAAATCAATGTACGCTGCTTCTATGTGATCATATATTCCTTCCTTTTGATATTCTACAAGTGATCCGATATCATAGATGGGATCTCTTGATTTAAGTCGCATCAACTTGCGTCCTCCAAGAATAAACTCACGGATGCTATTGGGCATTAGATTGACAAATGGTATTTGTGTTATAGCAGTTTTCACTGCCACAAGATTGGTCAGGCATTCCAAACTACTCAGGTCTGGTAACTTCTCAAGGCTTGAACATTTGGCAATTTTCAATGCTTCTAATTGTTTGAGACTTCCGATGGATGGGTGGAGCTCACACAAGCTTCTACAACCTTTCAGGTTTATTTTCTCAAGATTTAGGGCTCCAGTCAAATCTGGTATTTCAATCAAGTTCTTAGAATGACTCAGATTAAATTCCTTCAAATTGGGTAAATCCTGTTATAAACAAGTAGTTAATTAATTGGATCAAAATATAAATATATTAACTTGTTTGGAAAATTAACGGGGAATTATTAAGATGAATACGTATTTATACAAGTGAGAAACTTACCATTGACCCCTTCCATAGTTGTTTGATACGGCTGCCACGCATCCTTAGTACAGTAATATTTTCAGGTTGGAAACTGCTCGGCAAGGATTTCAAATGATATCCAGGCAACTCTAGGAATCGCAACTCATTGGTTGGCATGTATTTTAAAGTATCTCCACGCCATTTTAAAGTTCGAGAATTTTGAAATCTAAAAACTCTCAATTTTCTCATCTTTGAAAATGCTTTGGCGTTGAGTCTCTGATCTTTCGTTTCAAGACAAAAATCCACGACTATGGCTTTAGTTGCATCAGTTCCCTGGTAACCAAGAAACGACAGATTAGCAAGAATTGGGATGAAAATATACCTTTTTATATTAATGTTTACACTAATCAACTTACAGTATCATTCTTCAGTACGTGATAGACATCCTCCACACGAAACAGTCTACTACGTCGTCCAGGTTCTTCAGGGCATTCGCGGCGAACTATTTCCCTGCCCAGTTCTTTTAGCAAATCATGCATGGACAACGATCCATATTTTGATTTTCTTATGAGGGACTTCTCGACGAGAACATCAATGTCGATGCGATAATGACCAAATCTTTCTAATAACATCTCAGAAAATATGTCCTGTCCTCCGAAGAAACACGCCATATCCAAAAATAACTCTTTTTGCAATTCCTGCAGCCCATCAAAACTTACTTGAAGTACATCCATAATTTTTCGATTAGGAATTGCTTTTATTTTATCTCTCTCACTTTCCCATGCATCCATTGTTCTCCCAAATAAGAAGGAACCCAAAACTTTCAAAGCTAAGGGAAGGCCTTGAGCATACTTCACAAAATGCTTAGATAGATCCATGTAATTCTCTGTAGGATGGGTTTTCTTGAAAGCTGACAAACTAAAGAGTTGCAAAGCTTTTTCTATTCCAAGCTGGTCAACCTTATAGATATGATTCACTTCATGCGTTCTCAACAGATGACTATCTCCGCATGTTATAATCACCCTACTCCCTGGACCAAACCATTTCCGATCCCCCGCTAATGCCGTCAGTTGCTCGTCACTATCCACATCATCAAGGACAATAAAAACCCTTCTATTCTGTAGCATCTTCATTATCATCGTAATTCCCTGGTGATGATCCCATACATGTATTTCTTCTTGCATGATTGTAGAAAGGAGTTCTTTTTGTAAAGAAGCTTGATCACGAGCAGTAGTAGATTTTTCTCTAATACAAGAAATATTAAAGCTGCTTCCTTCAAATCGACAATAAGAATTAGAAACTCTATCATAAATTATTTCGGCCAGCGTTGTCTTACCAACGCCACCCATCCCATGAATTCCTACGAAGAGAACATCATCCGATTCCATATCCAATAACTCCATCATTCTGTCTACTTGGGAGTCAATTGCAACAAGTTTATCGTAATCATGACGTGAGAATCTAGAATTCAACTCACGAGATACACGTCTACTGATATCTTGTATAATTATTGATTCGTACCTATAAATTGATAGAACAATTAATATTGGCGAGACCTGAATCGACACGAACCAAAAAAAAAAAAAACGCTAGCTTTAGCTAATAATTAGCTTTGTTTATTAGAGGAAGCGAAACATTTTAATTCGTACTTCAATATTTTGCCCCTTGCAACACTCGAGCTGTATTACACACTGAAAATATTCCAGCTGCAGGCCGTTCAACCATCACAGGAAACACATGTCGTTTAGTATCAAGTCACAAGTCTAGGAAGGGTTAATGTCCATGTACATTTCATATATTATTGTTCTTTGTTATTTCCTCATTTATTCTCAGTATATTCTTTCTATTATTAGAATATTACCATTAGTGGTAGAAGGCAGTTAGTTTGTTACGAATGGGTGTATATATTTAGACCATCACTCTACAATGCAATATACTTTTTATCTCATCAGAGGAATATTCACGATATTCTCCATTTCTTTTGTGTGAACTGCTCTCTGGTTTTCTTTCCATTCCAAGACTAACATGGTATCAAGAGCCACGAGAGCACCATCCATGGAAGATCCCCTTGACAGTTCAGACGAATCATCTTCTCCCTCCCATCCCTCGGTTCATTCCGGCAATTCCGCAAACATCAACCCTACCGTAAACCTAACCCGTTACCTTAACCTTACAGACCCTAGCAACCCATTTCAGCTAGACACCGGTGACAACCCTGCCGTGATTTTGGTCACGGATTTACTCACCAGTGACAACTATTCCACCTGGTCCCGTGCGATGCGCAGAGCCCTTCGCGCGAAGAACAAATTGGGCCTCATCTCTGGCTCGATCCCTAAACCGATGCACCCAGCTGATCTATTATTCGATTTGTGGGAACGCTGTAACGATATGGTAGTTTCGTGGTTGCAAAACTCCATCAGCCCCTCCATCAAATCTAGCGTGGCTTTTGTTGACGATGCTCGTGAGATATGGCTCGACCTAGAGGATCGATTCTCTCATCAGAACGGACCTCGAATTTATTAGCTCAAGAAGACCTTAGCCAGCATCCTTCAAGAATTCGACACTGTAAGTGTTTATTACGGCAAGTTAAAAACTCTATGGGACGAATTGTTGATTTATGATCCCATTCCCTTTTGCTCCTGTGGTTCAATGAAAACACTATCTGATCGGTACCAACGAGATTGTGTTTTCCAATTTTTGATGGGATTAAATGACACTTACTCCCCTGTTAGGGATCAGATTATGCTTCTCGACCCCTTGCCTCCACTCACCAAAGTTTTTTCCCTCATCCAACAACAAGAACGCCACTACCAAATGGCCTCTATCTCTCCTTCACCTGACTCCATGGCTTTTGCCATCAGACAACCCTACTTCAACTCCAACAAATTTTCTCCCCAATCCAAACCCAAGAAAGACAGACCTTATTGTACCCATTGCAAAATCACTGGCCACACTCTTGAAACCTGCTTCAAAGCTGGTAATGCTGAGCCACCTCTATGTTCTCATTGTAACATGTCCGGACACACGATGGAGAAGTCTTATAAACTTCATGGCTATCCGCCTGGCCATAAATTGTTCAATAAGTCTCAAGGTTCCTCTGCTCTTGCTGCTTAAAATGCTTTTGACCTAGAGGATGTCAGTGATAATCGAGTAGGTCTCACTAAAGTTCAATACCAGCAACTCATGGCTTTACTTCAATCTCGGGAGCTTTCCACTGCTGTTCAGCCCTCTGCTAATCAGATTCAGTCCAATTTTCCCACCACTTCAACTCCTCACATTTCTGGTATATCACTTTGCTTATCCACCAGCACACAAAACACTTTATCTTTTCAAAACAATTCTTGGATTATTGATACAGGCGCAACAGACCACATGGTCTGTTGCCCCTCTTTGCTCACCACCATTACAGCCACCATTTCTCACTCAGTCAAATTACCAAATGGGACAAATGTCCCTGTCACACACACTGGTTCAGTCCAGTTAACTCACTCCATTCTCCTCACTAATGTTTTATGTGTTCCATCCTTTAAATTTAATTTGATTTCTGCCAAGAAATTGGTTGCCACACTCACCTGTTGTCTAGTTTTTTTTTCTGATTTCTGTCTCATATAGGACCTTCTCTCTTGGACAACGATTGGGAAGGGTGAGATGAGGAATGGCCTTTATTACTTGCTCAATACTGTTGTCTCTCCATCTACTCTGATCACCACACTTCAGCCACCCATCAAGAACTCCATCACAGCTTCTGTTACTAATTCCACTACTATTTCTAACCTATGGCATTGTCACCTAGGCCACCTTTCATTTCCAGTTTTGAATCTGATTACAGATCCTATTATAAGGAACCATGTTTCTACCATTAATACAAAACCATGTTATGTTTGTCCATTGGCAAAATTTCATAGACTTTCATTCCCTCATAGCACACATAAAACAACAAAACCTTTTGCATAGTGCACTGTGACCTCTAGGGACCAAATGCTGTCCCTGCCTATGATGGTTCTCTTTATTTCCTCACCATAGTCGATGACTTCACTCGAAGTACATGGCTCTATCTCCTTCACAATAAAGCACAAACCAGAAAAAGTATTGAATCATTTGCCAACCTGATTGAAACTCAATTTGATCTAAAAATAAAAATTCTAAGAAGTGATAATGGAAAAGAATTCCAAATGCATGAATTTTTCCATACAAAAGGCATCATTCACCATACTAGTTGTGTTGCCACACCCCAATAAAATGGGGTTGTGGAAAGAAAGCATCAACACATACTAAATGTAGCTCGGGCCTTAAAATTTCAAGCCAACATTCCTCTTGAATTTTGGAATGATTGTATCTTGACAGCCACATATCTCATCAATAGGACTCCTAGCCCCTTACTTAACAACAAAACTCCCTTTGAACTTTTGTTTAATTCTTCACCTTCTTACTCTCACTTGAGAGTTTTCGGTTCCCTTTGTTTTGCTTTCACCTTACATCAAGGAAGGAAAAAGTTTGATCCTAGAGGTCGCATGTGCATCTTTCTTGGGTACCCTTTTGGCACTAAAGGCTACAAACTTCTTGACCTTGAGTCAAGAACAACCTTCATCTCTCGGGATGTACTATTCCATGAGTCCATTTTTCCTTTTCACACCATAAATAATCCCTCATCCACCCCTTCCTCTAATCCCCCATTTGTTTTCACCCGACCTCTAGCTGATACACTTGACTTTCCCACTTCCTCTTCACATTTTCCATCTGTTACACCCACCCATACAGCCATTCCTTCACCACGATATGTCCCTTCCACCTCCCCAATACATGAATCCTCTTCCTCCACATCTCCACCTCTTATCCTCACACCTAACCCTCCCCTACGCAGGTCCACCAGAGCAAGAAGAGCTCCACAGTATTTGCAAGAGTTTCACTGTGGCCAGACCTCACTTTCAGCTCCTTCTCAGTTGCTGTCCACTTCTATATCTAGTAATTCTTGTTCTCTTGCTAATTTTTTATCTTACCAGAAATTTTTCCCTTCTTTTACTGCTTTTTCCACTTCCATTTCCACTATTTCTGATCCAACCACTTATAAACAAGCTGTGAAACACCCTGGTTGGTGTCAAGCCATGGAAGCTGAATTGTTATCTTTAGAACAAAACCATACCTGGGACATCACTGACTTACCTCTTGGAAAATAGGCTATTGATTGCAAATATGTCTATAAGACCAAGTTCCATGCTGATGGGTCTGTCGAAAGGCTAAAAGCAAGGCTTGTAGCCAAGGGGTTTACCCAACAAGAAGGAATAGACTATACCGAGACATTTTCCCCCGTAGCCAAACTTGTCACTGTGAGGGTTTTACTGTCCATTGCTGCTATTCATGGCTGGTCCCTCCTCCAATTTGATGTTAATAAGCATTTCTCCATGGAGATTTGGATGAGGAGCTTTATATGCGTAAACCACCCGGTTACAATAAAGGGGGACCCAACCAAGTATGTAAACTTCTAAAAGGTCTCTATGGCCTTAAGCAAGCCTCACGGCAATGGTATTCTAAATTCTCCTCATCGCTCATTGCTTTTGGTTTTCAACAATCTAGAGCTGATTATAGTTTATTTACTAAACTAGATGGCACTTCTTTCACTGCTCTTCTAGTTTATGTAGATGATATAATTGTTACTGGAAATTGTTCATCATCTATTGCATCTCTTAAATGTTTCCTTAACACCCACTTTAAGATTAAAGACCTTGGTTGTTTGCGCTACTTCCTTGGCTTGAAAGTTGCAAGATCTTCCAAAGGGATTCATTTGTGCCAAAGAAAATATGCTTTGGACATCTTGGCGGACTCCGGTACACTTGGCAGCAAACCCCTTCAGCTCCCTCTTGAGCAGAATTTCAAACTCAACAAACATACTGGAGTTCTCCTATCTGAACCGAGCACTTATAGACAACTTATAGGTCGTTTGCTCTATCTCACAATTACTAGGCCTGATATATGCTATGCTGTCCAGCTCCTCAGTCAGTTTATGGATCATCCAACCACTTCACACTTGGCCACAGCTCATAAGGTCCTTCGGTACATTAAAGCTGCCCCTGGTCAAGGCATATTGCTTTCATCTTCTTCTCAACTTCAGATCACAGCATATTGTGACTCTGATTGGGCATCATGTCCCGACACGCGTAGAAGTGTTACCGGCTATTGTGTGTTCCTTGGGGACTCTCTGGTTTCTTGGAAATCCAAGAAACAATCTGTTGTTTCTCGTTCCTTAGCTGAAGCTGAGTATCGTTCTATGGCCTCTACATGCTCTGAAATTACTTGGCTCCGCTATCTACTCATTGATCTTCAAGTTCCTCATCCACAGGCTGCATTACTTCATTGTGACAACCAAGCAGCTCTTCATATAGCTGTCAATCCTATTTTCCACGAAAGAACGAAGCACATTGAATTGGATTGTCACCTAATCTGAGACAAGATTCAAGAGGAAAGCATCACCACTGCTCACATTGCCTCAAACAGCCAGCTAGCTGATATTTTCACCAAGGCTTTACCCTCATATCTTCTACGGCAGCACTTGTCCAAGATGGGAATAGTGAATCTCTATTCTCCATCTTGTAAGGGGCTATTACACACTGAAAATATTCAGCTGCAGGCCGTTCAACCATCACAGGAAACACATGTCGTTTAGTATCAAGTCACAAGTCTAGGAAGGGTTAATGTCCATGTACATTTCATATATTATTGTTCTTTGTTATTTTCTCATTTATTCTCAGTATATTCTTTCTATTATTAGAATATTACCATTAGTGGTAGAAGGCAGTTAGTTTGTTACGAATGGATGTATATATTTAGACCATCACTGTACAGTGCAATATACTTTTTATCTCATCAGAGGAATATTCACGATATTCTCCATTTCTTTTGTGTGAACTGCTCTCTGGTTTTCTTTCCATTCTAAGACTAACAAGCTGTCAGACCAGATTACAATGTAAACATTTTAAAAATTATAAATGTCATAATTTAGGTAGATATAGATAGATGTTAATTGCAGCAATAGACTTACGCTTCGTTTGTTTTTATATATGAGATGATTTGAAATAACAGTTGTTGAAAGTCGTATAAATTTTGTTAAAATATATTTTTTTAATATTATTTTTATTTAAAAATTTAAAAAAATTAAATTATTTATTCTATTTTATTTGAAAATTTAAAAAAATTATAATGATTAAATAAGAGAAACCAAGCGCTAATGTTACCTGTCGTGTATGTGCCATCCGGCGATACTACCGGCTTTTCTCAAAGCATTTCTCCACATATCCATATCTTTCTTGTCTATCTTGGGATCTTTTTCATGTGCAGTGAACGCTTCTGCAAAAGACCCACTTTGATTTCTCACATCAGAAGGATCCACATGGTAGAAAATAGGAAGAATCGTGAGCTTTTTCTTTTCCTCCCATTCAACGATCTCAGCAAGTTCCATGAGGCACCATTTGGAAAAAGTGTAATTTGCCGAAAAAATGACCATCGCGTATTGTGAATCTTGAATTGCTTTCAGAAGTGCTTGAGAAATGTATTCTCCTCGCTGCAGTGCTTCATCTTCCCTAAATACGAGAATGCATTTCCGTTTTAAATCAACATATAGATGATCCGTAAAACTCGTGCGAGTGTCTTTGCCATAGAAACTAAGGAAAACTTCATATTTCCATCGAGGCGTCGAGGAAGAAGATGGGGAAGAGGTTATGATTTTTTCATCTTCTTCCGAACAAGATGAATTGTCTCTTTTTCTTTTCTTATTATCTTCGGAAGTAGATGACGAGGATCTTTGAGTGGCCATGAATGCTATGCGAGAGATTTAGAAGCTTAATTGTGGAAGGAAATATTGGTAATTTGCGGGCTTAGACAATGAGAAGAGCAATGAAGATATCCTGAGGTGATCTGTATATGTATATATAGAAGCTAGCCATGGAGTACTAGTACTGGTCAACCTGAGATGGCTTACAAGCGCGTATGTACATGATTTTCAGGGTGGCTTCCACCCACTTCAGAACTTTTTAATTTGGACCTATGAAATTATGAATGCATACGAAGGTTCTGCGCAATTTTCAAGCGCGTATGGTCTTTGAGTGGCCATGAAACTCGTAAAAGAAGTAATTTCTTTGAATGGCACAAGAAGGTTCTGTCAACTCTCCGTACAATTCATTAATGCATACGAAGGTTCTGCGCAATTTCTCTTCATGTCTTGTGTTCAATCGGATGATGCCAAATGGGGTTGAGTACAAACAGTGTGGAGTGAGAGCCCCTTATAAGATACGTGTTTGAATAAAATTTCTTCTACGGCGATTTTAAATTTGATGCAAATAAAATCGCCGCAATAAGTAAACTTTTGCAGCAAAAATAAAATCATCGCGGCCTTTCTACAATTTAAACACGGTGCATGGGATACGAAATCATGTATTTGCAGCAAATTTTACGTCTAATAACTTGGTAGAAGTTACTAGCCATATTACTAAAAATACTTGTTCAGAGGTTTGGAAAATAAATTCTAGGAACATTATATTTGCAAATTGGTCTTGATGAGGATATATTCTCAACTCTATTGACTTGGGAATATTTGATTCATCAGAGAATTCTTATTTATTGCGACTAATCTAGCTACCCCGAAGAGCAAAAAAGATTCTTAAGGAAATAAAAAAATGTAAAGAGATGAATTTAAATGTTGCACAGTGTTTTATTCCCTCTATTTTTAACTTCAGTGAATATTTAGGTGTGTATCTATATTTTTGTACAAATATGTAATTGTTTGTACATTTTTTTTTCTCTTTTGGCATTTGTTAATGATTTCTTCTTAATCATTTATTAAGATATATAATTTTGAAAAGTTTTTTTTTTCCATCGTTTACCTATGAATTATATAATTATTATTAACTTTAAATGAATTTTAAAATTTAAAAGTATGTTATATATGTAATATATATATATAACATATGTACTGTACATTCATAATTAAATTACCCCAGTACTCCTTGATATATATATATTTATAAATATATGTATCACAAAAAAACTAATCAATCAAGCCCATGAGCTTCGTACTCATTGGAATCACATTATATATAGTGATTACTTAAGGAAAAAAATTGTTTTGAAAATTGGTTGTGAGAACTTTTTGTTTCAACTTTAATAATTCCTACCTTAAAACTTTTTGTGAATGCTCCAAGCAAATGTGTTTTTTTTTTTAGAATACTTTGTTGTTAAGTTCAATAATCTTGCTCAACCCTGTTTTTTACCTTTCGACAAGTTTGGGATTAGTGTTGGTGCAGTTCTTAGTGTAGTTACTATAGATTTTGGGTTCTTTATTTAAGTTGCAACCATAAAATTCATACATGATGAAGTACCTGACTTGAGTTAAAATATTAATCCAACTTATTAAAGAAATTGTCTTCTAACAGAAATTCTAATCACATTAATATTTCAAATTGGAATATCTCTATTTTTTTAACAATAAGGTTCATGCCTTCATATGCTCTACATGTGTTTAACATCTACTTTATATTTCAAATTCGTAAAACTTATAAAGAAAATATAAAAGAAAGAGAAGTGGTCTTCAACTTGTGTTTTGTGCATTCTACTAGCCTTTGTGACTGCATGCACTACAAACTTCATCTGTTATGTGGTTCTGTTTTAGTGCAGTGGCATTTTAGTGCAGAAGGCAGTTGTGGTTCTTTTTTGTGCATCTGTGTTGTGGGTCTGTTTTGTGCATATGTGTTGTGGTTCTGGTTGGTTTGTTAATTATTTTGATGTTGTTTACAATACACTACTACCGTGCAATCAAATTGTGGTTCTGATAGTTGTGGTTCCAGTGCATGATAGCAGCTTTGGTTTGTTAAGAAGCTTGTTTCTATGTGCCCTAGAATTTTCTTGTTGGCTTTAATTTTCCTGTGTGCCATTTAATTTTGAAATAACAACAAGATTGTTAATCTAATTAGTGAAATCTTTTGGGCTCAAATGTAGGATATAACTTTAGTTGTTGCTTTGGGGTCTGCAGCTCAAATTGCAATGTTTGAGGTGAGAATTTAAAACAAAAGCTAGCTGCATCAATTAAAGCTTTCTTCATGAACTTTTGAAAAAAATACTAAGCAAATATACGTACGGTGTAAATACTAAGCAATGTTTGTGGTGAGACCATAAAACAGGACATGAAGCAACTCAAGGAGTCTGACTGTTGATTTTAGGTTTTATCATTTCCTTATAGTTTCACTGGAACTTTGCAGTTATGATTTTGCAGGATAAGACTAATGGTCGGAATGAAGAATTTTGCTCATATACAAGCTCAAATAGAGAAAGTTGGGGAAGATGCTCATGTTTAGGAGGCACTGATGAAGAATCTTCTGCAGCCTGCACAGCTGTTGGTAATGGCCATCAGGTCTCTCTCTCATGCATGTGTTGGCATACATTTCTTGATGGACTTTTGTTATTTTCTATTGTTTTTTTTTTTCCTGAGTTTAAGGGTATAGTTTGCCATTCTATTTTTGCTTTGCTATTATTGTACTTGACATATTTTTCTTGGAATGCAAACTTTTCCTTTTGATGCATGAGATACCTGATCGAGATCGTTAAGGGTGAATTTCACAGCCCTGGAGTGGTTTTGGGTGAGAGCTCCTACAACTTATGGGTTTCCCAATACAATTACTATATTTCCCATGGCTTCTTGCAAAATTTGTCTTTGATATTTGTATATTGCAGTTGCAGTTAGCATGTAATGGTCTTAGCTATAGAGGTTTGGATCAATAGGTCTTGTAGAGCATACTAATTCTAAAGGCAGGATCACACAAGGGGATTAGGGTAAATACTAATTAGTGTCTATTGGAGAGAATAACTATCAAACAGAATGCTTTCTCTAGTTGGTTAGAAACTGTATATTGTAAAACACAGTCGATGCCTATTTTGGTCATATTAGTAGCTCATAAATTTGATCTTTTTTGAGTATGGAAAAAGAATATTAGTGCAATCCATAGTATAAGGTAAAATTTGGAAGCCGGCAAAACTTGGATGTGTATTATATTTTTTTTTATATTCTGTTTTTCTGCATTTTTTTTTTTTTATTTTGTGAAAAACCTTTTCCGGTGAGTAAAATTTGTCGGAAATATTTTTTTCATCGATTAAACTTATTTGCAGCGATAACTTATCTACACAAAAGCACTATTTAGCCAACAATTACCCATTGGTAATACATAATTGAGACGATAATTCAAAATTGCTGGAAAAAAGATCAAGGCAATGTCGGTGATTTATTAATTTTTCGCGATGATTTATATCGTAACAATTGCTTTTTCTTAATGATTTAATGGTAAAATGGAAACGCCATTTCCGTCATTTTTTAAGATATTTGCAACGAACTAAAATCGTCAAAAATAGTAACTTTTTGCGTCGATTTTTTCTTATCGCTGAAATTGATCAAAGAAGGCATTTTAATTTCATCAAAAATGCAACGATTATAAAATTGCCAAAATTGAAAAAATGCAGCGATTATTAAAGATATTTGCAACGGTTTTGAAGGCTGAGAAAAGCCATTTGCCAACCTAGGAATGTGCTTGCTTAAATCCAATTTGCCTCAGGCTTTGCCAGCCTCATCCGTCTGACAAGGCCTTCCCTTAGTGCCTAATTATGAATCTATGCTTAGCTGTGCGGCCCCGTTCGCAGGATGTTCTTATCTTTGAAAAGTGCGAACCTTACAATTTGGCTATATCCCATTAGCCAAGATTTACCTAGTATCATGGTTTTTCCCCTTTTGTCCACCCCATTCATAACCTAATTCCAAATTGGGAGAGCTTGGGAGCAGGATTAGGTGTGTTTATTTAAACATTTTACACCCTCTAATCCTGAGATGACACATATAAGTTTCTCCCAATGTGAAATAGAATTGGTTGTGGGGGAATAATTGATTTGGCAGGAACTTTCTCCCCCTCTCCCAAGACCTTTCTCCCCTCTCCTCACCCCTTTCGCCCCCCCCCCTCNTCTCTCTCTCTCTCTCTCTCTCTCTCTCTCTCTCTCTCTCTCCTTCGAATATGAATACAATTTCAGCACTGCATTACACTATAAAGTTTTCCATTTGTTAAGTCCTATACCCTAGTCCGACTTCTGCAAAAAAAAAATCTCCTTCTTCAGATAACTTCTTCATCGTCCCACAACCGTATTCAGCCAAATGCTTCTCTCACTGCCGTATCCACCTATCTTGTTATCGTCACACCTAATCACCCATCGCCATACTTCGTCGTTGACGTCAAACCCATTGTCGGAACTTTTTTATACTGTTTATTAGGACCTAGATATTGTATACTTTCACATTGATTTTCTAGCACATTCTGATAAAAATCACAGGTTTCTTGGGTTTTCTTTTTTTTTTTAGAACAACAGGTTTTTCAATGTAGTGAATCTAGATCTAGTAGACTACATTTCTGCTAAGGGATCAATCATCTGAGCTCTGGCAGGTGCTAAACTTTTGGGTTGCAGCAGAATTTTGTTTCTTGTGTGAAAGTGAATAAAAAAGTTTCAAACTTCTCTTCTCCCCCCCCCCCTCTCCTCTCGCTCTATGCGTGGTTGCCAACGCAGATCTTTAAGAGAGAGAGAGAGAGAGAGACTGAAAGGAAGAGGAAAACTCAAAGAAGAAAATCGAACAGAGGAAGCCCTTCCTTCAGAAGAATGCGACCGAAACAAGGGTACTAGTCTAAAGTTGCACCCACGGTAAACAAAGTGAACTTCTTACATGTTCCCGTTCTATTGGATGGTGTAAAATAGAAATTTACACCATCACCGGTTTGAAGCTTCTCTTCTAAATTATCTATCTAAACTCTAAATAATTATAAAATATTATTTACTTTCGATTTTTTTTTTATCATTCCTTTGTCTAATTTATATTCATCATATTTTATAGATTTACTGGTTATATTTTATTTTTTAGTTAAACAAAATATATTTTATTTTAATTATCATAATTTATAACACGTTTTATGATGGTTTATATTTAATAATATACCTCTTATTTCGTTCATTCTAACTAAATTATTTTTTAACTTATATTTTTGAATGATATTTTCTCTGAATATAACTGTAACGTCTAAAATTCTATGCTTGCATTCATTTAAAATTCCATGTAAATATCTTACCTTGTCAACCTTTCTTGAATCCAACCGAATATCTATATTTTTCATCAATCATTTCTTGCCAACTTTTTTTCAATCCAACAATCATAAGAATAAGAATAAAATATTAAAATCACATTGCTAGGTCAAATAACAATAAGAAATGGAAATAAACTCAGAAATAATTTTGGTGTACTGTTAAACTGAGGTCAAATAAGAATAAAATAATATGACTTTGCAGTAGATCAGTTTTGTAGAGTTGTTTTGAGTTACTGTAGCTAAAAGTTAGGATATTAGACATTTGTTGGGGGTTCCACTAGCATCTGGCTAAGCGCCAAGTGCTCATAGGGTTTTCCCTGCCTTATCTTAGAAAACCCAAAACTTTCTATATTTTGGTACTGCTATTGAGGGGACGGAGTTTCCCAATAAACATCCCAATACAATAACCACAATGCAAAAGGAATTGAAAAAAGAGAATTAAAATGAATTTTAGAACTAAAACCCGACAAAGAGGACGCAATATTAAAAAATAGTTTTTATGTAAACCACCACTGGAAATGATGTAAACGGTAGATATACTGTAATTTGTTATCTTGAGATATTTTGTTTAAAAATCCTTAAATAGACTTTTCAAGATCAACAGTACAGAAAAACGATAACATAGTAGTCCCTTTTTCAAAACCGGCATTGGATGACTAGCTTAGTTAGTTCAAGCCCGCGATAAAGATCTACCTGGTTGTGGAACTGGAAAATTTGAGATTTACTTGACCCGATTACGAAAAACAAAAGCAAACGAAAAGGCAATGAACTCGCAGATGAGTCAAAGCCAAAGCTACATCTTTAATTCCGTGGAACAGAAAACGAGATACAAGATTCTATGGCCAAAACTTGACATATTTTTCATCTGTGTCGGGCAAAAACTTATATCTTCACACGAAAGTTGCGTTGTACAACGCAGAGATGAAAATTACACAAAGCAACACCTCTATGATACATGGACGTCCACAAAGATTATATATATCTCACCATCAGGTATAAAAGACCTCGAGTCCTCTCAAAATAGGGGGAAAAAAAAATAATAATAGGCCTAAAACAAGAAATAAAAAATATATAATTAATTATGGAAAATAACCCATCACTACCAACCCATTGGAAGAAATAACCAAGACTGACTTCTACCTGCCCGTGGCTCAATTTACAAACGGTGTGCGGACCCGAATTGTAACTTCTAGCACATCAGGAAAAAAACTATCTGCCGCCTGCAAACTGGTTCTCCAAACAGCTTCATCTCAAGGCTGACCAATTGTGTGGTGAGAACCCGAAATTCCGAAAGCTGTCCAATTTCTATCAGGGAACCAAGATCACAAGTACAGGATTCCCTGTATATGGCATCATGCTCTATACAGAACAGTAACTCAAGGTGATAGCATGGGCTTGGAATGAATACGGTAAAACAATTCCAACCAATGTACTATATCCAAGCAAGGGAACCTCGATCATTTGTTACTTGAGGACGGCCTCTAGTTGGGGTCGGAGGCCTGTTAGCATTCAACTCCTAATCTCATTTTTAAAGGGAGAGAAAAAAAAAACAAAACAAAACAAAATCAACAAGAAGACCAGGACTAATACCAAAAAGAATGTTACAAATAAGAGGACTGCAATAGCCACAAAGAGATTACACAAAAGCAATCTCACAAACTGACGTGGTTTTATGTGATCCGTTAGATCTCCTTTACAATAAAAGTAACTTAACAATTTGACGAACCATATGAAATCGTGCAGTTTGTGGGATTACTTTTGTATAATCCATTTGTGGCTAGAATATTTCTCTACAAATAATCTCACTTTGATGTAATATATCTACGCATATTTATAAAGCAGCATCACCTGCATCCATGTATCTTCTATATGACGCTCCGGTGATGCTTCTGGTGATGAAATTGCTGGAGGCAACGGATGAATAAGTTTTGGGACCACCACCAGATCTCTACCCAAAACTAAGATTGCTCCTGCATTATTTGCGGTACCTGTTGTGTTGGGGGGAGGGAGGGGGGGTCCAAATTCAAATCATATACCATCTCAGCGTAGGTGCTGCATAAGTAGTCACAAAATCCAGGAGCATACCACAGTAGTTGGTGGCTGAGAAAAGTGTAATCAAATGTCCCTGGGCAAAGCGCTCAAAGCCATCCATCACACATTCATGTGCTCGTACAATTAACTGAAGATCATTGTTGTTGCAGAATTCCATAACACGATCAGGCTGAAACAGCAAACCATTTAGATGAAAACAACACGCAAATACAATCTTGGAAAAAAAACACCTAATTGTTAGTATGATTTAAACTTGAGACCTATTCCAAACCCAACCTGCCATTTATGACCTGAACCAAGGCCAGCAATTAAACACGTACATAATATACTTGTTTCGATGGACCAGTTCTCCAAATACATGCTTTTACAAGTCAAGACTCATTAAAAACACAGAAAAGGGACGCTACCCAAGTACAAAGTGCATGCAAGAGGAACACACTTACACTACGGAGTTCAAGGAAGCACAAAGAAAAAATCCAAATAAGTAAAATGCCAAGAGCAATTATGAGCAGAATCCTCCCGAATGGGCTTTGGGGCACAAAATGCCCTTCCATGGAAAAGTGCCCGCAGGACGCAATGAGTGATGAAAAGCTCTAACTTCAAACTTCCTCTCCCTTGATGGAAACCACAAGATTCTATCCTCTATAACTCCATAGGAACACCATCCTCCCCACATGTAAATCATATTTGACTTTCAAAACTAGGGGAGGGGGATGGTCAATGGAAGCATATACAATTAAATATAATGAAAACATAGAACCACCATTTCGACAAAATTACCAAAGTCCTAGCATCCAGTCCCCAAAAATTTTGTATTTCCATTAGTCAATAGATTCTGCTTATAGAATCAACATCCTACAATTAATTTCCACATTGCACAACATAGACACATCGACTTCAACGGATATGCCAACAGACATTCCTGTCTGAGACTTAAGAAAGTTGTCAGATGCAATTACCCTATTCGGAGATATTCTAATTTTAAAATACCACCTCTGCCAACATCAAAACTCATAAATGATAGTCAACTTTTTAATCTATATACACTTGTTAACCTATGACACATAAGAGAGAAGAAGCTACAAGATAACACTCACCCCAAAAGTAACTAACCCAGGACCTCTGGCATTAGGTCGCAGTCCTTCCACACTATCGTTTTCTGTTGGATCGGACCTAAAATTGTATTAAAATGTCATTGATAATCGTAGACACGAGAAAACTCTCACAAGAACCAAACTGAAATGGCAGAGGCATGCACTGACCACAATAAATCCATCAGCACAATTGAGCCTGCTTCCATTGTTATTGGACGCTGAAGACTCTCGATCTGTTCTACGTGATTTATAGAACGACCAATACCACCATGCATACAGATTATTTTCTTTTCAATTAGAGCTGCCAGAGGAAGCCAATTGAACAGTCGGTTTATCCGATGCCATGCCCATATTCCATCTCTCTCACCCTGCTCAGCAAAATATGAAGTTGTTAGTAGCAACCAGTTGATAAAAGAGTGCGCAGACACTACTTGATGCATTTCACAACATACCATACGCTCAATGCACTCAATCCGGAAGCCAAAAAGAGCATTAATATCTGCAGCTTCATGATTCCCACGAATTAAATGTACATTGTGGGGATATTCTACCTGCAAAATTGACATAAACTACATAAATCTTAACAAGTTCCAAAGAAAGATATAGATAAACATTAAATAAATTGAATACACACAAGCCATCAAGCTCAAAAACTACCTTCAAAGCAAGCAATAGAGTAATAGTTTCCAGGCTATGCTGGCCTCGGTCAACATAATCTCCTAAGAATAGATAATCGATATATCTGGTAGACAAATCATACAAAATTAGCATCTTGGGAATAAGTATTTACTTACCAGCAAAGAGAAAATTAAGGAATAAAAAGTATCCAACTATAAATGTCTACAATATAAATCAGTGAGCTACTACCATTCAATGGAGAAACAAGCAAGTGATAACTTTTTGTTTTTTGTTCGGTTAAGGACCAAGCAACCAATAACTTACTGATAAAACTTAAAAGGAGATGCTCTGGAAACATGTAGATAGAACCGAAAAACTAAAGATGGATGGATGGCAAATAGGCCCAATAAAATGAAACTTGTTTCTACAATATGAACTAATGATCCCATCACAAGTAGAAAAGTAATAATTTTGATGGATATGATCGATCCAACAAACTCATTAAATGAGAACAATAAACATTTTCTATGAGGGCTATTTCAGGAAGTTTCAGTTCGGTTATTTGGAATTGTATTTATCCCATTCTCAATGATGAGCATGACTGTCTTATTGTGGTTTGCAATTATTCTTTGTTTTGTAGAGACACGAGAAACTTTTGCCTTCTCTAAGTGCAGTATAATTTATATTTTCCGGTAGTTTTGCTTTTGTATGAGCTATGTGAAGTAGAGAAATTCTGTATGGCCTTGACAAACTTATTGAACAGTGTGCAATATTTTGATGGTAAGACTACACTTAACTTCTTCAAGGCTCTACTCTGAAAGCCAAACATCAAACTTTCACGTTTTCCTCTCTTCTTAAAAATCCTAGTCTCCAATCAGATTTATTGGTTACTCCTTTCTTGCTATCCAGCACTACAGTTTCAACTTTAAAGGCAAAACCAGACATCTCTTAGACCATATAATCCCTAAAATGCTACATTGCGATCACAAACTCTTAACCCTACTGCTCCACAGTTTGAAATCCTTTCCTCATTTCCAGAAATCTTGCAACTCTCACCTTCAAAACCCCAAAAAACATTATCGATCCAACCTTTAGTCCATCCATAAGCCTAAATTCTATCTTCCCTTCTAAAAAACTTCACAATAAAGGCACCAGCCGCCATATAATATGCAGATATCCCTTGGCGGTTATAAGGGTTGTCTGATGTTAGCACATCTTTCCAAAATCAAGAATCTATCGTTGGATATTTATATCCATGACTGAGCTTCATGCATGCTAATAAATTTATGACTTGATTCACAGTTCAAAAGACGTCAGGATAAACTTCACATTATTTAGGGTGGGTTTGGATACACAAACCTATCTCATCTCATCTATCTCATCATTACAACTTTTCCAAACTCCCATACAAAATATAATAAACAATTCAAATTTTTCAAATCCCAAAATAAAAATAATCCCAAAAAATTATTTTTAATAATATTTTATTCAACTTTCAACAAAACATCTCATCTTATCTCATATGAACTCTTAATCCAAACCCACCCTTAGAATCCAAAATTGTTGTCAATCCTACATTACACCACTTCAGAACAGGGCTTATAAATCTGCAAGATATAGACTTTTCATAACGCTCAAGGTCAGATAAAAGACATCATAATTTCAGTATAAAAAGCCAGGAATTCCTGCTCAACAAAGTTTACACTCAAACTAACAGCCGTAGTCCATACATACAAAGTGGGATAGGATTAACGCAAAGCTGTAAAGAATAATCTTACTTTCCTAAAGAAAGAATTATGGGCCATTCTTTTATGTCAACGCAACGGAAGATTAACATGTTCCCCTACTTAACGTAGGAGCAATATATAAGCTAAATATCAAGTTGGTATACCAATTAACGGCTCACACAAGACAAGTTCTCAACCTCAACCTCAAGGTGAGATTATATTGTAATACTCCGGATCGAGTATAGAAATGTGGTGAATGAGATCCCACATTGCTTGGGAGGGAGAATTTCTTCCCCTTTACAATAATTCCATGGAGCATTAATCAGACAACTTAGACCGCCCTTGAGACCTTCATTGGATCATTACATATGGTATCAGAACCAATCGTAATCAAAAGTATTGGACTTGAGCCATTACCCCTATAATCGAAAAGAATGGCCCCAAGACATCAGGAAATTATAGCAGGGGTTGTAATACCCTGGATTGACTATAAGAAGTCGGTAAATGGAGATTCTCATTGCTTGGGAGGGATAAGTTCTCACCCTCTATAATAATTCCAAGGGGCTCCAATTGTAATATTAACTAGTCTTTTTAGAGTATAACTCAGATGTGGCTTAGGCCTTCCTTGGATCATTATAGATGCCAAGAATGATTTCACTGTTGAAAGAGCAAACAAGGTTTTGCTCAGCACACAGAGAGAGAAGAGAGGGGAGGGGGGGGAGGGAGTGAGTAAACAAAGTCTTGAATACTACATTTAAGCTATGCTTGAATGGAAAATAGAGCCAAGAGAAAAAAGTAAATCAATGAAGTCAATAGGTGTAAAAATCACACAAGCACACGGAATGAGGCATGTATGAGCCATGATAGTATCAACATGCACACATGGTTGTGAATGTTTCATTCATGCAGAATCTAGTGCAATAATAATCATAATGCACCCTGAATAGCCAAAAGGTGGGCCAGGGAAGAAGACATATAGCTTCGTTTAAATGCTTGAGTATCTCAGATGATCTGTGAATACACTGAATAGTAGTGAAATAGTAGTGAACTAGTTTGAGAATATCTAAAAACAGTTGTAATTCCAAACATACCCTAGATCAAATGAGAAACATTTCAATCAAATATCAGCTCTCAAGGTTTAATATATCGCCTTATACACATATATAGGGCTCCTTAAGTTTACTATAATGCTCCACAACTTCGTCAACATTCCATGTTACCATCAATTTGACAATACAAACAAAAGCATTAGATCAACAGCACTGTCTAATAAGTAATCTGACACATTCCCACGTTCATTGCAATATGATAGCATCATTTTAAGAGAGCAAACTTTAATGCAGCAGGTTGAACCATAGATTGTGCACACGAAACAATATTTTCAAATCTGGAAGCATATGGACTATTATGTTTTTTTTAGTGCATTATATATGCCCCAATTGGATTTTGAATCCCCAAACTTAACTCTACCCCATTCTTAAAGAAAAGGAAATCCCATTTGAGCTACAGCTCGTTGGCTCACAAGATTTGTGTAACATCTCAATTCCACATTGGGAATATGAGTAACCCAAATAGAGTGGGTAACTTGTAATGGTAATCACGGGTGCTATGTCCCACATTGGCTATTTACGAATTGAAACCGTGATTTATGAGTAATATTAAGGAGCTTCAAACTAACTATTCATTTTAGGATTATTGTGCAAAAGTGGTTTCCCCAATTCATTATAAATGGTATTAGAGCCACCTAAAGCTGGTGATATAAAGAAGCTGGTTAGACTTGTCACTTCATTAATAATTCCATCACCTGTTCATCAATTTGCACAACTCATATACAAAGGAACTATTACCCCTCATACCTCATCAAGGTATTGGTAATGCATCAACCACACCAATCAAAGTGTAAACAAGCAAATAAAATGTGTAGGAAAAAGAACACAATCACAAGCAAGAGAAGCATTTACGTGATTCAGCACTAAGGTCTACATCCACAGGCAATCCAGCAAGGGAGAAATTCACCATCAATGTAAAGGATTACAAGAAGAGGTTTAGACACTTACCTCTCTACAAGCATGGTCTATAACCAAATCACCCCCCCTCTTACATTCTCACACTCACAATGTATTCACAGTGAAAGCACCAAACATCTTGGATCACCCATGACCACAGTGGGAATATGAGTAACTCACATAGAGTAGGTGAGTTATAAAGGTAGTCAAAGGTGCTAAGTCCTACATTAGCTATTTACTACATGAAACTGGGCTTTATAAGGGATCCTAGGAAAGGTTCAAATTGACTAATTCTTTTTAGGTGTACATCGCAAATGTGGCCAACACTTTCCCTGGGTCATTACAATTTGTTATGCTTCATACAAAAATAATTCAAACTAATCAGATTACTTACGCAATATCCCCAGCAGTTGAAGGTGCTCCATACTCATCAAAAAGGCGCATGAGATCCCCAAATTGCCCATGTAAATCACCAAATATTTTGATGGGAGCCTTCAGCTGTAAGACACTTGGCTCACTGGAAAATATTCGCTCTGCACTGTCGCAAAGATCAGCTATTTCATTGCAATCTAAAAAAAATTGCCTGCGAACTGGAGGCTTCCATCCACGAGGCTTTAGAAGATGTGCTGTCACCTGTCAAGGTCAGGAGACTCTTTCAAAAAGACAACACAGAGAGAAACAAACAAAACATAAATTTTCTTTGGTAGGTATGGTTAAGACACCATGGAGGGGGCATTATTCATGGACATTGAAAAAAATGACCTACCAAGAAAATGGAAACTCAATATTTTCCCAGCATCTCAAAATTTTCTAGGGAGATGAATATAATTGATAGATGCATGTTTAGTCAACAGGTAACAAGAGCAATTGGGAGCAAAACGAAATAATCAGAAAAATAGCTGTGATTGTTAACATGCTTAATTAAGCATTTTAAATTTCTCATGAATGAGACTTCTTTGTTCAACACATCATCAGTAAGCTGAATCAATCTTAAAATTCATGTCATAGTAGCCAGTAAAGCAAAGAGAGCACAAAGAGATGCATCCTATTTTAGGATTTAGATTATCTCAACTAAACCTAAACTTGTGATAGCCCGTACTGAGTGAGTATAGGCGGCGAATGTGATCCCATGTTACTTGGGAGGGAGAAGTTCTTGCTCACTCTTTATTATGACTTCAAGGGGCTCCAATCATACCATTCACTAATCATTTTGGAGTATGGACTCGAATGTGGCTTGGGCCTTCCTTAGGTTGTTACAAATGGTATCAAAGCCAATTTCCGCCAGAAGTGTGGGACTTGAACCTTGCCACCTATGATGGAATAGCTCAATGAGGACGTTGACAACATAAGGGGGAAAGATTGTGATACCCCTTACGAAGTGAGTATGGGTGGTGAATAGGATCTCATATTGCTTGGGATGGAATCCTTGCTCTATAATGATTCCAAGGGACTTCAATTATACCATTGACAAGTCCGTTCGGAGTATGGGCCCAGATGTGGCTTGGGTCTTCTTTGGAAACACCAGTCTAAGAACAAAGTCTCAACTAATCTCGATGGTGCACAGGTCCTTAACAAAGAGTTGCACGCAAGCGCACCTCAAGTAACTCAAGGGGAAATTCCCTAAGTCCGATGGCCTCTAGAAATTTTTTGCACCCATGGATTCGAACCTTAGACCTTGAGGGAGCATACCCCAAGACCACTGCTCTTACCACTGGAGCCAACCCCTAGGGGTTAATGTTAGAAGCCTTGTTTGGAATGAACTAGCTAATTTGATGAGTTGGTGAACCATCCCATGAATTGGGGGTATTTTAATGTCATATGCTTCTTAGTGAAAATTGGTTTTAGATTTTATATTGGAATAAAACGTTATTCTTGCCGCAAGTGGGATGAGCTTTCATATAGTCAAATAATCGATTACATTTATGCTTGGTCTAGATTGGATTGCTTGTTTGATCTCCTTTGAATGGTAAGTACACTTTCCTAGTGACTCAAAAAAGGCTACTTTATCAAGAGTGTAGAAAAGGATACTTTATTTTGGTGCAAAAACTCAAAGCTTTGAAATGGGATTTACAAGTTTGGAATGGAGAGGTGTTTGGGATGTTGGGGAAAAAACTACTATGAAGAGTTAAAAGACCTTGACATGATTAAAACAGGCCATTGCAGGTGGAAGATAAAGCTTATGAGTGACGTGGAAAGGACAACTTTCATAGAGAGGAGACGTGGGAGACAGATCGAGGGCCATGTGGCGTCAAGTGAGGGATTGATGCACTAAGTACTTTCATCAAGTGGCTAATTCAAATTGAAAGAATAATTCCATTATCTATAAAAATTAAAAAATTAAAAAAAAAATGAAGTAATTCCGTTGATTCCTTACCTATGGATGGATTGTTTCCTTATGCCTTGGCGATTAGGAATCGCATTGTAAAATTCCATCAAAGTTTATATTATGAAAAATTAAATTGAATGCCTAAGTTGGATGGAATTTCCTTTGCAGCCCTAGGGATTGGCTCAAGTGGTAAAGGCATTGGCCTTGGTGGTATGCTCCCTCCAGATCTAAGATCCAAATCCTCTTGGGTGCAAACGATTTCTAGGGCAAACGATTTTTGGGAAAATTGGTTTATGCCTAGTGGTAAATCTCTTCACATTTTGGAATTTGGTAGCCATCCATGCCCCATACTGTGGAGAAAGGAATGACCATAGCTTCGACTATTGTGAGAAATTGGTACCAAAGTTCAAGTCTTTCTTTCTTAATACCCCCTTTCATTGGATTGTGGCCCAAAATAGTGCAGTTTTTTATATTTCTATTTTCCAAGGACTTTTAGCACTTCCATTTTGCTAGTTAGGTAGATCTCTCATATACTTTTCTGTGTTTTGGGGTAACACTGTCTTTCTTCTTAACAAAAAATTACCCTATTAATCAGAAAAATATAGCAAGATCCACTATACCTTTTTGGGCACACTATTGATGGACATTTGCCGATCTAATAGTTTTCTAGCAGCAGTTGCACTCTCTGGGGTTCCATAACTGACCCGCCTGCCTTCATTTTCAAATTGATCGATTGAAAGTTGTCTGACCATGCCACCTAAAGCTCCACCAGTCTCTGCAGCTACAACAACCTGACAATATATGCAGTAGCAAAACATCAGATAGTGGCACCAATGCTTCCACATTTTCATGCCAAAATTGGCTCAATATGATATTTAAAAGATTATCAAAAGCAATACTGACAGCTCTGTGATGCAGCCGAACGCCAGCTGGAACAATATTATTTGACACATCAGAATCAGGCTTAATTAAGGTAGATATCGGTTTTCCACTGGGGGTAGCCTCTGCCCCACGATCCCTGTCAGGCAGTTCAACTTCTCCATTAACTTGCCGTGCCTTGGCAGCAGCTAATGTGGCACTGATGGCTTCTGCTTCTGCTGCCGATGCTTCAACCAAATACTCAACACCTTTGCTCATTCTCCTGCATAAAAGTCACGTCCAAATATACTTTGAATGAATGAGGAAGATAGGATACAAATTAATGACTTTTACACAAAATCCATAACCAGCTAACCGTGATCCCTGGAGCATGGCATTTTCGGTGCTTATATCAGTATACATGTCGCCATTTATAGGGGGAGCAACTGGATTTCCCAGCACAACAGCGCCATCAGGAGCTGCTTCAGGCATTGTTTGCCTTGTCCTATCATCAATGAATCCATAGCGTCCAGGTGACCGCCCTGCTTGAACATTTGATGCAGCAGCAGCCGCAGCATGTGAAGCAGCATTTGTTGTTTCAGCAGCTGCCAGATCTTCAGCAACAAGTAGATCATCGAGTAACACCCCTATAGCATAAAGATTACAAATCACTATGCTAAAATGTTGATATTAGCATTTAATAGCTCATCCACCAGTGATAGCAATGGGAACTATATTCAAAATAGAAAGGCTATGAAAAACATGACCCTGAAAACCCTATAGATTCTACATGGAATACCTAACTCTAATTGATAACTTGTTTTGATACAGCTCGTTAATAGTGCATAGATGATATGTTTGCTGTAACAGCAGATAAGTCTAAAAGTTGGATAAAAGTGAATAGTTTTTTTATTAAAAAAAATATATAAAAAAGAAAGAAAGAGAGGAGAAGAGAAAAAAAAAAGAGAGAGAGAGAGAAGAAGTGTGAAAAGTCCCAGAAATAAGGCGAGTCACTGTCAAGGTAGTCCCACCTTCTCAGATTCTCATTCTTACTTTATAGAGAATACATGCCTAACTCATTTATATTCGTTAATATCTTATTCACGTGATATTCGAGGGACCTGTATTTCTAATAAATGCAACCAGTGGTTGCGTCATGCTAAATTTGCCAGCCGCATTATGACCAAGAGAAGAAAAAACAAAAATTCAGAAGGGCGTGAGCACTTGAGTAAGGAAATATCGGCTAAGGGATTTTTTTTTTTTTTTTTTTTTTTTTTTTTTTTTTGGATATCAGGGAACCTCTCCAAGGTAGGGCCCTTAGGACCCACCCCTGCAGAGTAAACCCTGGTCCCGTGCACTGCACCCTCGGAAATTTTCTTATACAGAACTGGTTAAATCGCTAACTTTTCACTAGGAGGTATGGCCCCAAAGGATACCCCAAAACCAAAGTTTTCACCACTTGGGCCAACCCCTTGGGGTTGGCTTAGGAAATATTATAATAAATCAAGAATAAAAAATGCTATGTAGATACATGTCTTGTGATTGATGCATGTATTTTTTCGTCAAATCTCATCTCCCAAGAGAGATCTTTCGATCTCATAACTTGTAATATCCAATTAGTTCCCCAGTTTCCAAACATCCCTCCAAATCTTAGACTGCATATTTGTGTTGTATCCACAAGTCAAATTATAGTTATTCAGCAATGCAATGCCTATTGTGCCTTGACACTAGCCCATTCAAAGCTCATAACACCGCAGTCCCACACTGGGAATATAAATAGTCTACAGAGTAAGGTATAAAGGTAGTCATGGGTGATAAATCCCCATTGGCTACTACTACGTCTAACTAGGCTTTATAAGTGATTCCAAATAAACTTAAAAACTAACTAGTATTTTGAAGTCATAACACGTGGCTAGCGCTTTCTCTGGGCAGTTACATTGGGTACCAGAGCCACTCAATAAGACCAGTCATGAAACAAAGCACTAAACGACATGAACCAATTAAGGATGTCAGTAATTTAAAAAGGGGGTTTATTTGTACACCCTAGTTCCAAAATGAGAATATGAATAATACACAGAGTAGATACATTATAAAAGTAGTCATGAGTGCTAAGTCTCATTCAAATTAATTAACTACTTATTGAAGGAAACTAAGCTTTATAAGTGATTCTAGGTAAACTTCAAATTGACTAGTCTTTAGGGGTTATAGCACAGATTGTGACTAGCACTTTCATGGGCCGTTACAAAGCCTCAGCTTCATCTTTAAGTGAAATCCATGTAGTAGACTAGATCACATTTAATTTTCAGACTCCACATTTCACCACCTTTCAACAAGCATCAACTTGATCTGCATAATTGTCAGAATTCATCTCGTACGTCCATATTAAGCTCTATGTAGAAACCACTATATTGAAGGAACCAAATTGACCTCAAGAAACCAAAGAATGCATTTCCTTCTTAAAGCAAGACTTTTTAAGTGGTTATGCTCTTACATTATGATCAGCATAAGATGGAGTTCTGAAAACACAATTATGTACAAAATTATTCTCATTGAAGGGATTCATGCCTACAGTAAGACTAGAAACAAGTGCACTAAGATTATTTGTTAAATAATTATATTCATCTCTTACCGCCACGTAAACCACCGTAAATAAATATCAAGTCACCAACTGCAGCTGCTGCATGCCTGCAACGCCTTGTCAATTCAACTGCAGCATCTCCACCGGCTGCATCAGCACTATATCGGCCAGTCCTAGGACTAGTAACAACGGATTTTGTATCACACCAAACGCCCGCCGCAGTATCCAACACTAGACAAGAAGGAACGTGAAAAAAATGTAATATATTTTTTGGTGGGTCATCTTTTAAACTTACATCAAGAAAAGGGTCTTCTGAATAAATAAATAAACAAAGTTTCTTTCAGCAAAAGTGCATGAACAATAAAACATTAATCATAACCAATAATTCGTTTGTTCTATAAATATTACTCAAACCAGTAATAAAACAAAGAAAATATTTTTGAACAACTCATCACGACAACAAACTCAAAGATTAAAAATGTCAGAAAAAAAGAACTTATCGTTCTGGTTTGTTTTGGAGCATAAGACAAGCCCTCAGACCCTAAGAGTGACAAGATAGCGAGATAAAACCTGATAGAAAATCTAACATATGATAAAAACAACGAGACAAGCAATCATTATAGAGTTGGACAGGAAAACACATCCGGCAGGTAGGGGAAAAGCACATATAACAGCATGAGATCAGAACAGTTGGCCACAAAACAAAAGGATCAACAGCTTGCAGAAGGGTTACCCACGTCACATATGACTAGTATAAAGACTTATCAAAGAAAAATGTATTTCTATTCCCTTTTCTTTTCTTGGATAGTACCATATGATCACCGAGTTAGGGAAAATCTTACCAAACCAAAGAGGTAGAGAATCCAATCCTACCCAAACTTTTTATTTTTTTAATTAGTAAGAATGCATCATACCTAAACTTTACCATACTTTCCCAGAAAAAAGCATAATGATTTATCTTCACAAATGGGAAAATAGCTGGTGAAATTTGAGGCCAAAAAGGATAAACATACTGAGTAAAATTCCTGTACACATCCTATATTCATTATACTTTAATTTCTCTCAGCGTGCATCAGAGTCAGCTGTTCTCAGCTGAGTTAAGAGTCACCCACCTGAGCCTATGAGGAAGCACCTGTCCAATTTCTCTACACAATAAGGTCCTACTTTTCACTTTCAGCTTCACAATACAAATTTTAAATACCATACAAATTTTAAATCGAGAATGGCCCATCGCATCCCAGGTCAATTCAAAACCATTGATAAAGGCATAAAAGCCTACAGTTTAGCGCAAGATTTCTTGCACTGAGCTTATGAGCTAGATCGGGGTACAGCTCAATCAATAATTTCCAACCTAGTTTCGAACAAGCTTGAACTAGGCTATGCCCAAGTACTTGAAACACCTGGTGTTTCAAGTAACATATGCATTGCATATATACTACAAGCCACTTGCTCATAACGCCCCAGATCAAAACTCCAAAGTTTGTAAAAATAAAATACCTGCAACACTTGAAGAGTCTTCTACCATGCGCCCCCCACCAAGGGCCCCTCCAGACACATGAAGCCGTGCATTAACAAAGACCTAGAAACATAGCATGTGATTAATCTTCTTACGAAAAATAAAATAAAATAAATAGTCAACTTAAAGAAAATAATATAAAAGAAACCAAAACCCACTGCTGCATGCTGATATCTGGAAGATGGTGAAACACCAGGAGCAATTGCCCACTCCCATCGACCATCCCTATGTTTAGCAAGTCCATACGCACTTGCCAGTGGCTGCAAGAAAGGCAGGAAGAAACAAAAACCCAACCAGGCTTAACACCCAAAACATCACATATAGAGAAGCAGAAGAAAATATTTACAAATAAAAAACCAAGATTTTTTTTTGTTTTTGATAACGAGAAATTCCAAAGACAGTGCAAAAGCAACATGTCTTTTATCCGGTTAAACTCTGGACCCATGTAATGCATCCCCATCATACGGATCAGGTAAATCATCACTTTTCACTGATTAAGAAACAAAAATTACCTAACAAGCTACACAACTTTTTTTTGGTGTGTGTGTGTGTGTGTTTTGGGGGGGGGGGGGGGGGGGG
>QEOT01001186.1:88043-147771 GCA_003123785.1 Pterocarya stenoptera
TTTTTTTTTTTTTTTTTTTTTTTTTTTTGTGGTGCTTTACTTAATGATATGTAGGACTTTGTTACTTTAATTTCACTTGTTTATGCTTGCACGGATGGAGGGCAATATTGCCGAAGCAATGCTTTTGCTTAGCTCATGAAAACCTGATCTCTGAAGCACCCAAGATGCACGATACCTTCCTTGTGTTTTATTTGAATAATTAATAAATAATCCAGTCCCAAAAGGCCCTGCATTTTAACAACCTTCTTGTACACAACCTCGTAGATGTTATTTGGTTTCCGTCTTCCCACAATTTCTGAAAATATCAAAATAAATATTTTAATATAATAATGGTAAATTTTGAGAGTTTGTTATTTTATGTTGTTAAAAAATGACTAACTAAATTTATAAAAATGAATTTCTTAGTTAGGCCACTACTAGTACTCTATCATTGGTAATGACCCTTGCTAAATTTAAATTTTGACTAAAACTTAAAGTTTTAAACCTTTGATGAGGTTTATCCGTATTGAACTAACTATTTCAAAATCAAAATAATAATATAATATAATATTTTTTAATTTCTTTTATATTTTACAAATACACTCTATATATTAATTAATAATTTAATTTTTATTTTCTAAACAAATTATTTAACACGATAACTTAATTTTTCCTGTCTAAACAAATGAATAAGAAAGGAAGGAAAAAGGAAAAAAAAAAAGAAAGGAAGTAAGAGAGGAGACGCCGGAATAAGTGAGAAAAGTGGAAATATTTTTTAATAAAATATTCTTTTAGCTGTTGAACACTAAATATGATCCTGATTTTCCATTTACTATAACTTGGTTTAAAGTAATTTGATTAGTCCAATATAATTAATTTTAAAAATATTTAATTAAAATTTAGACTTAACTGACATTTAACTAGTCTAATATATTACTCTAAAACCTCCAAGAGAAGGCCACATGGTAAATTATCTGCCACATGAGACTCGCTGATGCTTTTGTTCTGAAAAAATTCATTTCAAGAATTCAGTTGGATAAAATTACTAAAACACCCTCCGTTTAATTTGTGAGCTCAAACTCCCTCCCTTACTTTTCTCGTTTTTTTGGTTGCCTTCAATTTAAGTTTTATTTATCCAAAAAATAATCTTAAAAAAGTATTTTTCCTAATAATACGTCTATTTTAGATCTCAAAGATACTCTTCTTATTTAAAAAAATTCATTCAGAATGATTTTTTTACAATTATCTTATTTGAAGAAGAGAAATTATTTATCTAGTTTTAAAATGTGGAACTCTCGTAAAGTTTTTTTAAAAAACAAATAAATCTGAGATATATGTATATATAATACACTTTTTAATATTAAATTCTATTTTTTTAAATGAATGGGTGAAATTTTCACATATTAAAACTGTGTTAATATTATTTTTAAAAATATATTAATAACAAAAATTATTATCTATTGTCACGTTATTATTAAGTGCAAGCACAGCAATTAGGTTTAGATATTGAGATAAAAAAATGTTAGTTTGAAATGAAAGTTAAAATGGAACAAAATATTATCTTTTAATATTATTATTATTTTAAAATTTAAAAAAATTAAATTATTTATTATATTTTATATAAAAATTTAAAAAAATTATAATAATAAGATAAAATGAGATTAAAATTTTATATTTTATATTTTGTTCCAAACCTAACCTAAATTCATGCTCAGTAATCATTGTACTAAACTTTTCGATGCTGGAATTAGTTAAGAAGCTTGTTTTCAAGCAAGATGGGCTATATCTTTCTTTTCTTTTCTCTTTCTTTGTTTTTTGTCTTTTTTCTTAAAGCAGATAGACTATTTCAGACTATTTCCTCACACGCATATAGCTACTTAATTAGTTTTGTAGTTTTTTTTTTAATTATTTAATCAAAGTTAATGTCAAATTTTCTGAGTCATTTTAATTATACAGAACATAATCTTTCAGTAACAACAAAAAAAAGTAACAAAACTATAAATTATCAGTATTATAACTATTTCCTATTTTTTGTGTAAATCGATAAAAGATAATTTATTTTTACTTTTCTAAAAATATTTATTTTGTGTTATATATTTTAAAAATTCATAAAGTAATTTAATTTTCCCATTAAAATTAAGAAAAAAAATCAATTATCCAAAAAATTACAATAATATTATTTCTTAGAAAGACTTTAAAATATATAGAATTTGGTTTTACTAGAACTCACAATATAGTCCCAAATTAAATTTTTCTAACACATATAAATTTTGATCTAAAATTCTTAAAAGTTAATCTATATTAAAAGAACTTGTAAGCTTTTTCTATTCTTCTTTAGGCTTCGAACTTTTTCTTAATTTTTACTCGATCGTTTTTAGTAAAAACAATTAGCATATTTATCATTAATTAGAAAGAAAGTTTTAAGAATGAAGTAGAAAGCAAGTTATGTATAAATATGGAATTCAATAAGATCCACCAATTTAAATCTCTTGTCTCTCTTTTTAAAGCAATCATAGAAAATCTAAAGAGAAGTTATATATACACAAAAAGATTCTATAAAATTAAACTCACAAACTGACACGACTTTATATGATACGTTATATTTACTTTATAATAACAATACATTTACAATCTTACCACATGATCAAAGCACGTCATTTTGTAGATTTAATTTTCTGTGATTTTTTTTAGAAATGCTACTTAGCATTCCCACATCACACATCAAAAATGACAAATAGAAAGATAAAAATGATAAATCACATATTAGGGTGTGGTATAAAGAATAACAAGTAAAATTTTTCTTAAAGATGACGAGTTCTCTATCAAAATGTTTTTCTTTTTTAAGAAAAAACTTTCGAAAGAAAAAAAGACACTTTTTATAGTTCTCACTTTATCAATCTCTCAATTTCTTTTTTGGTAAATGAATCTCTCGTCTTATTCATTGTCCCTTTCCCACTCTTATTATATTATCTTCCCCCTGAAATGATAGATTAAGAAAAATTAAATACAAAAAAATGTCTCAAGCAAATGGTCCCCCACTAAATACATTTTTGTAATGACAAGTGCTTCACTCACAATATGCTGGATGACACCCTTTTAGGTATAATAACATGATTAACCTAATGTCAATGTCGATGCTGTATCTTTAGACTTTGATAGGGAAAAGATCTCGATTACACCCTTACTTCTTAAACTTTTCTAAAACAGAAGTGTTGTGGAACGGTCGGGCTGTTATAGATAGAAAAGCAGCCCTCCATTAAGATAGTGACATGTAAAAAAAAAAAAAAGAAGCACAATAGACTAGATACATTTCACCACAAGCAAAAGAGGTCGAAATCGTTGTTTGGACAACGCCTTCCTCATTTCATCTTTGTCTCCAAGTTCCTGTTTGGGTCTCTTTGCACCGTCACCCAAAACAAAGTTCATTTCCACCACCACCATCTGAGTCCAACGCTGACCAACTTAGAAGCTTCAACTTCCTCCCTTGCTTCCCAAGCAAGTCTCCCATATGTTCCTTCTCAGTCCGTGTGTGGAAGACCGATAACAATACCCAAAACCAAAAATACACATGCATAGCCACTCTGATCCCCACACTTAATGATCGTTTTTCAAGGCTTTTCTCAGCCAAGAAATGCGTGAGGTGTGGCAGTACAAGAAGTCCACATGGGTACATCACGTTGATACTGTTTCAGCACTTGCCATATCCAGGGACGATTCTCTTCTCTACTCAACTTCGTGGGATAGGACGTTTAAGATTTGGCGAACCTCAGACTTTAGTGCTTGCAGTCTCTGAGGAATGTGCACGACGATGCAATCAATGCTTTAGTATTTTCTGAAGATGGTTTGTTTACATTGGTTCAGCAGATATGAAAATCAAGGTACGGAAGAAGCAAACATGCGGGAGATAAAAAGCATTCACTAGTGGCTACATTAGAGAAGCACAAGTCAGCCGTTAATGCCTTGGCTCCACGCAGTGCTGGGTCTGTGCTCTATTCCAGCGCGTGCGATCGGTCAAGTGTTGTCGGGATGAGTGTGGGGTGGGATTTTGGTTGGGTTGGGATGGTTACTGGTATGGAAGATGGAGTGAGGGAGGGGTTGTATGGGTCTTTGATCATGTATATGCAAGTATAGACTAAACACTATAAATTACTTACCTGGCGCACAATCATTAGAGGGTTGCTTAACGAGGGAGAGCAGCCGGACTGCTCCCCAGGTTTTCTCTTTGTAAAAATAATAACAAAAAAACGCTTCACTAATTTTTTTTATTAAAAATATATTATGGAATCATTAACCCTAAAAATAATTTTCATAAGCTTTATGAATAATGATATATACAAAACTTAAATGTACAAGTCTTGAACATACCTTTTAGAAAAAATAGACCACACTACAAAAAAATGTAAAAAAAACTCACTTTTTCCTTAGTGGGACCCACTTTTTTATAAAGAAAATTTTTTCTCATCAGTCACTATTCACTATCTCACACTCCACACCTTATGAAAAACACCCCTACACCTTATGAACAAAAAATATAAGTGTAAAGTGTGAAAGAAAATAGTAGTTGATGTATAGAATTCCCATTTTACAAAAGGCTTAAGCAAGATTTGTGCATTTGGAGTTTGTCCTTAACATTACTCAAATTTTTTAGTTTTCGATTTTTTAGAAAACATAATTTTTATTTTGTTTTATGTTTTTATTTTTAAAATTCCTATCATTTTAATTTTTTTTTATTAAGGGCATTTATATCGATTTTTGTGAAAAGCATACATTTGCAATTTTTTAGCAATTTGTCGTGGTAGGGTTAAAATTAATAAATTTAAAAGTAATTACAAATTGGGCGATATATAGTTTGAAACGATGTTAGGTATTCCAAAAGAAACAATCTCAAAAGTGTTGCATGAATTATAATTTATGGAACATTGATTTTAGATAACGATTCTTTTTACCTTTTTATGACTGACTGAAAAGGATTGCTCAGTGGGCTAAAATTAAATACTTTTATTCAAAACTAAAGACAACAATTTTGAGAAAGCAGCTGCAACTGGCAATTTTGCTTTGATTAATGAATCCTCCAATTAATGAGTCAGATGGAAATTTGCTTTAATAAATGAATCCTCTAATCAATGTCTTAGGTAACGTTTGGATTGAAGAAGTGTTTTATTTTATATTATCTCATCATTTTAATTTTTTTAAATTCTTATATAAAATATAATAAATAATTTAATTTTTTTAAATATCAAAATAATAATAATATTAAAAAATATATTCTAACAATATTTTATTTAATTTTTAACTTTCATCTCAACTCATCTCATTTTAACTCACTATCTAAGATTTTAAATGACACCTTAGTTGAACCTTTAGGTCTTGTTTGTTTTCACAATTATTCTCATCTCATTTCATCTAATTATTATAATTTTTCAAAATTTTTACATAAAATAAAATAAATAATTCAACTTCTTTAAATTTTAAAATAAAAATAATATTAAAAAAATATATTTTAACAATATTTTATTTAATTTTTTTTATTTTATCTGTAAAAACAAACGAGACTAAAAGCTAAAGAAAAACAGGTTCAATTGAGCAATTACATCAAAATATCTTTAATTTTTGCTTTGATTATGAGTACCACACTCATCAATATCTCCCAGCATCCAAGTACAATTAATGCTTAGACGCATTATGGAGCTTTGAATTTTATGACATTTGTTTGGAATAAGGTTCTGTTGCAAATTTAATGTCTTCATAATGGACAGGTTATTGGAAATTTCGAACAATGTTAATTGCAGACACATCCTGTGCTATTTGTTGGATACCATGTTTATTTGATACATCTCTCTCCAGCAAAATAATAACCAGTTTTTTTTTTTTGGCAATTTTGCATTTGAACTAATCTATCACAGGGAAAATTAGTCAAGGGCGGCCTAAAGAAAAAATTTAAATGTGTCATTTTTAATTATAATATAATAAATTAAATCATTATATTGAGTATTTTTTAAAATCTTAAATAAAATCTCAGAATTTTCAATAAAATGAGGTTTCATTTAAAATTTCTAAATGAATTTATATTTGATACAACAATTTAAAATGAGGCTTGTTGTAAACTTTTTGCCTCAATTTAGCAAAATCTATTTTAAAATATAAATTATTCATTGTATTAAATATAAAATCTAGTATCATGAGGTCTTGCCCGCATTAAAAAATAGAAATATTATTTAAATGTTTATTTAATGAAATGGTTTATATATATATTTAAAATAATTAAAATAAAAATAAACTTAGGGCTTTGTATAGGAGGTCTAAGGCCCTGTTTTGAACTTGGATTGAATTGAGATCAATTCAGTTTAATCCAATTTTAAGCTGAGTCTAACATTTAACTACCCAACTTTCAAATCATTAAACTCATATTAACTTAAAACCTTTTTATACGTAATACCTACAACATTTTTCAACTCAAAACATTTTTACACGTAGGACTCACAATCTTTTTTAACTTTCCATAAATTCATCTTAACATTAAAACATATTTAAACTCATCTTAGATCGACTCTACAAAACTTACTTCACTATCTCAACTCATTACTATTTATAAAAAATTTAACTCAACATCCAAACGGGAACTAAATTGCCTTAATCTCTCACCTGGCCCGGGCATTAGTTTATGACAAATGTTACTATTTATCCATAATTTTATCAAATCCAGCTATACTAATTTATATGCCACATTCTCGATTTTTTTTTTTATTTAAATAGTTAACTTAGCCTTTTAATACGCTTTACATCAACCAATGCAATTGAAAATTATAAAATTAAAAATGGAAAACATCATTGCTCTTAGTTTATTGAGTTTTTTTTTTTTGTAATCAATACTTCACAAAATTGTCACTACTTTTGACAATAAATGTATTTTTTTGTTAAGACCCGAAGAAGACATTGCAATGTATTTTATTTTCGAAGTTTATGAAAAACTAACGATCAAAGAGATGAACAAAACAAACTATGTCCTTCGTCATACACTTGCAATTCCTAAAGAAGTAAATATTACTTATAATCTTTTTGAGAAATGATATTTACAGTCGTTGAGAGCGCAAGTGCCGTACAATTCTTTTTAAAAAGAGTGAGATTCACTATTAAATTTATTAAATTTTTTCAAAATGAAGATTATGCGGCGCTTACACATTTTATGACTGTATCTAACATTATTTTTTTGTCCCCTAAAGAAGATGACACAATGCATCACAAAAATAAATATAAGTAGGCATGAGGAAAGGCCTGTTGATTTGCAGTTTTGCATTGCGCCTTAAATGCTGGAGAAGCATGTGTCCGATTCATCGCATGTTACAATCATGTAGGAAATACACAAAAAATGGCCAATGCCTCGTCCAAAAATAATCACCAAACAAAAGATCCACAAAAATAGAAGACCAATTCTTCACATTTGACACCGACGCCATCACTTTGGGATAAAAACCAAAACCATAAAAATCTGGGAAAACACAAAAATCCAAATGATCACAGCATACAATCGAGGGGAAATAAAATACAACCACATTTTCAGGATAATCTGGCCCATTACAATTAGAGGTGGCAATATGTGACACGACTCGTTAACTCAACATGAACACGACACGATAATAACTGGTTTGAGTTTAGTCTTAACGGGTTCAGGTCAAAATGGATTGATCCTTTAAGACACAATTGCTTCATGAGTTGATAATGAGTCAACACGTTTTGATCCGTTAAGAAAGTTAAAGTTACAATTATACCCTTGTACCTAAAAGTAAAATTGTTGGGATTTTAATTTTGATATTTTTATTGTTTGGATTATAATTTTGGACTTGCAGTTAGTTTATATTTTTTTTATAGAGATTGTAATTTTTACATTTATATAAAATTATGTAAAACTTAATTAGGTCAAACGGGGTTGAAATGAGTCAGGTCGTGTTAATTTATTTCGTAGTATTCACTAACAGGTTAACATGACACGATCCGTTATGTTAATGAGTCGTGTTAGGGTTTGAGATTTTGACACGATAAACTTAAAGAGTCGAGTTGGGGTTGACCTATATAATTTAATATATATGCCTTGACACGACACAAATATGATCCGTTAACACAATTTGACATCTCTAAAATTTACAATAAATCCATGTAATTTCAGACAGACTTCTTATGCCATCCCACTATCTCTCCTCTTTTTTCCCCCTTCTCTCTCTCTCTCTCTTCTCTAGGTCGGACTGAGGGGAGGAGAGAGAGAGAGAGAGAGAGAGATCTCGTACCTGCCAGTGAGAGCCAGTAGTAGCAGCGATGATTATGTTCCTGATGTCGGTGATGAAGGCGAAGAAGACGACTAGGCTGCGATGAAGGGCAACATCGCCGAGGGTCAAGGAAGGTGAGGGTCAACGTCGGCGAGGGTCAAGGAAGATTTGGCAACGACATTGGTGAGAGGTTGTGGCGACAACGTCAATGAGGGGTTGGGAAAGGGAGAGGGAAAGGGGGAGGAGGGGAGAGGCACATGGAGAGGGGGAGTAAGAGAGAAAAAAAGGGGAGGGGGAGATGTGCTGTGTGCCACATTAGTGTATGAGATCCATTTGTGAGATTCCTGTGTATCTCTAGCAACCCTTATTTTAAAGATAAACATCCTATTATGTGCTAGCTAGTGTGGTTTTTGTGTAAGCTATCACACACTTAGGTGCATGCAAAAAAAATTCAGAAATATGTCATCACATATAAATGAGAAGTATAATAATTACAAAAATATTTTATAAAAGTAAATTTATAAACTCTTCACGTGATACATTAAAAATGTAACTTTATAATCTGATATATTACATGTCTAATATATCACATAAAAACACGTAAATTTGTAATTTTATTTTTGCAAAATAACTTTGTGACTAAATTAAGCATTCTTCCGTATAAATATACCGTCGTGTTTCAGAGCACCTTACCCACAAGTTGTTTTTTTTCTTTTTTATTTCCCCAACGAGCCAACAGCACACTCATCTTAAAGCACACAACCCAAAACCACAAAAGCAGCACTACAAACTTTTTTTACAGCTGCTTGAAAAGGCTTCTTTTTAAGGGAAAAGAATCGGCAACGTTTCTAAGACAAATTCACAAGTTTTCAATGCAAACTACTCTAGATTTTTCACGCCACCCCAACACGCAAGTAGCTAACTAATCTAAAAGACAAACATCTTGTACTGATGCATCCATCCTTGTAGCACTATGGAACGAACACTATTAACGAGAAGAAAACTCAATGCCTTCGAATCGTTTTATCTAAAATGCCTTGTCGTAAAATACATTAATAAGAAGATAATAATTGATTAGCCGAGGATTATCTTGAATCTAGTGAGGAGCTAGAATATCTTTTTTTTAGTAGTGTTTTTTGAAGGCTTTTACACCACATACGATTATCCACATGGCATAATTTGATTTGTAAAATTTAAAATTTATCTTTTAAATTAATTTATGTTATGTGGATGCATTTGGTGTATAGGCATTCAAATAGAATTATTTTTTTTTATAAAGTAAAATATAAAAGTACTGTTACATCTATAAAGGAATTGCACAAAAATAATCTCACAAACTGATGTAGTTTCATCTGATCCGTTAGATCTACTTTATAATAAAAATAACTTTATAATCTGACGAATCACATTAAGCCACGTTAGTTTGTAGAATTACTTTTGTGTATTCCCTTAAAAATACTTTTGTATAATCCCTTAAAAATACTTCTTGCTAGAGTATTTCCCTAAATATAAAAGCAAAAAAGGGGAGTTAGCAAGATGTCGCCCACTGGCCTGATAATGCTACTAAGGCAAAGCAACTCAGCCCACCAAACCATGCTTATATAGCTGGGGAGAGAGAGACAGAGACAGAGACAGAGAGCTTTTTCTTTGCCGGTATATAAGAAGAGAAACCTTAATGATTTAAAAAACAACACCATAAATTAAAGATGCCAAGAAAAAACCAACAAGCCATAATTTGAACTAAAAATGGCCTAATATCAAATAAGGGTGGAGACAATAATTACAAGCGCAAAGAAACACAAACTTGTTTTTTACCCCTATAGAGCAAGAGAAACCCTAATGACCCAAACCATCAATCCTTTTATGTGGGAAACTATCAACACTTGGTCCAATCATATATTATCACGTGTCATCTATAATATTTAGAAAAAAAAAAACAAAATTCTTTCCACAAATTAATTTAAATCATAAAAAATATTTTTTCTTATTAAAAATTGAAAAGAAGGTTTTAGCCACCACAAAGTCGCCCTATTCTAGCCACCATGGTGGCTAGGATGGCAGCACCACCAATGGTTGTCTCTCTTTTTTATTTTTCGTTTTTAAATTTTTGTTAATTTCAAATCCACCCATTTTTTGAGGTGGCAACCACCACGAAGGAGAGTAATGTTATACAAAATCAATGCCTCTTTACGTTCAAAATGAGCTTAGAATATGACCATTTCTTCGATATAGCCCCTCTTGGACAAGGACATCAAGTTCCTAGTCATTTCTTTGAACTTGAAATCAAACTTCTCAACTTAGTCTATAAAAATACCAAATAATATATTCCAAAGTCAGCAGCATATAATCACACTTTTAAACAAGTGGAATTCGTCGAAAAACAAGTGGAATTTGCCCAAAACAGAAACTTTGTTTACACAAAGTCAATAAAATTCGAGAGTCAAAAAGATTGTTTCTTTTGATTTTTTAGCACAAAAGCAATTCAAACTTTCAACCTGAACTTGACAACAAAAACAAGTATATTCGTTTCAATAACTTTTTAACAACAACAAGAAGAAGAGACCTACAAAAAGATCTTTTCATCGTTTTTATCACGTTTCTAGACTTTATATCACGTTTAAAGATTGCCTTAGAAACAAGCAAGAAGTGATTTTTGCATCAATCAACTTAAAATTGTCAAGAGCTTACAATCCACTTACAATCGAAGTAAAGTTGGTACTACCAGAACTTCATGGAATTGAAATGCAAGAAATTTACATCTATTACAGCAGAGGATTGAAGGAAAATATAGAACAAAATGAGGTTTACAAACTGCACTCACACGATTTCTTTAGCAGTACTTAAAGTACCAAGAATTTTCTTTTAAACTTTCTAGCACTCTTAACTCTATTAAGGCATGGTTAAGACCAGAAAATGGCAGAGAAGATTGGGCTTTCAATTGAGAATAAAGAGATACAGAACTTCAATCTATGCAATTTTCGGACGTAGAACCTCTAGACGCTATGTGCATGGAATTTCATTGGTTGCTTCTGCCATGGACTTCGTTGCTTTTCCTAGAGTTCAAAAGTATAAGAATGATCAGCGGAATGGATCATATGATGGCTAATGCTACTACATTCCAAACAAGCTCGTATCTCTTTTGACAATTGTGAAGGATCTAGGGATTTAAAGAAAGTGCTAGTACTCATTAACATTATATCATTGTATAGACTTAGGGCCTGTATGAGAATACAACTGTTCTCAAGTATTCTTAGATATGTTCAAATATGTTCAAATTCTATTTTTTCTAATCCCTCATTTTCCAAAACCCGATAAAATATCTCAACTCAAACTATTTCATTATTATTCGCAAAGTATTTCATTACTATTCATAGATATTCTGAGATTGGGGCCGTTTGAATAATGAGTTAAGATGAAAGTTGAATAAAATATTGTTAGAATATTATTTTTTAATATTATTATTGTTATAGAATTTGAAAAAGTTAAATTATTTATTATGTTTTGTATGAAAATTTGAAAAAATTATAGTGATGAGATGAAATACTTTCATTATCCAAACGAGGTATCACTTTAAAAGTCTCTCTCGTAATTGATCACATCTCGTACAAACTTGACACCAACAAAGTGTTTACGTTGGATAACAGAGTTTGGACTTATAAGCCATCCGTATGAGTATAAAAACTTGTGCAATAATTCATCTGCAACCGTAGCAAATGTAAATCATCTCTTTTTGATAGTCAGAATATAATACCAAAATAAGACCCTAAACTTAAAAATTATTTTCTAACCAGTAATAACACTTGCAACATGACCCGTAACTTGCGCCCATAGTCTACACGTAGCCCGTAAACACCTCATTCCACTTGGTTGCTCCATACACGTTACTCCATAAACAACCATATATATGTATGTATATATATATATACATACATTAGGGAACGGCTCCAGATGCATTAGTCTCGGGATATACTTGACATGATAATTTAAATAAAAAAAAAGTGAAAAAGTCAGTAATTTATTTGTTTAAAAAAAAAATACAAGATTAAAGAAAGACAAAAAATTAAGATTACAAAAAAATCTAAATTTCAACAAAATATGAGTATTACTCTACATCCATATTGGATTATCTATTTACTGTACCAAAATAAGACCCTAAACTTAATTATTCTCCAACCAGTAGTAACACTTGCAACATGGCCCGTAACTTGCGCCCATAGTCTACACGTAGCCCGTAAACACCCATTCCACTTGGTTGCTCCATAGACGTTACTCCGTAAACACCCATATATATAAATATATATTTATATGTATACACATTAGGTAACGGCTCTGGATATGTTAGTCCTGGAGTACACTTGATATAATGATTTAAATAAAAATAAATAAAAAAATCAGTAATTTATTTGTCTGAGAAAAGAAAATACAAAGTTAAAAAAAGACAAAAAATCTTGATTAAAAAAAAAATCTAAATTTCAGCAAAATATGAGTATTAGTCTGCATCCATATTGAATTATCTATTTACTCTATATAATAATAAGATATTATTAATTTAATAATTTTTTTAATTTTTATTTTTATCACATTTTATAGTTCTACTAATTAAAATATTAATAATAATTATATTCTAATTAAATTAATAATTAATAATATATATTGAGTGTTTTAAGTATTTTATTAGTTAAATTTATCTAAAGTTGAATTTTATAATGAGAATGCTCTAACTCATTTCTATTCTAAAGAGTAAAGTCAGTTTAATTTTTTTATTTTAAAAAAATTGAAACAAAAAGAAAGGAAAATGAGTACACTGTTAGAACAAAAAAGACATGAAAAAGAGACATCAATTCATGTGCACTGTGAGGCTATTAAGGGCCTTTTGGTAAAACATAATCCTTCATTAAATTCTATAAGGGCGCTACACGTCAAATAGTCAAGGGTCTTAAGGACTTTTTGATAAAATATGATTTTTCATTAAATTCTACAAAGGAGCTACATGTCAAGGGTTTTAAGGGCCTTTTGGTACAATAGGACTTAACGGAAAAATAAAAAAAAGTTAACGAAAAAATATAAAAATTACTATTTATAATTAGATAGCCCCTTATTATAAACACACGTGTGCATGTGTGTGGCAACCCTAGGTTGATGGAGGCGGTAATCCATTTTTACTTGCATATATGGGACTGATTTTACACTAAACGGGCTGGGTATCAGATGGATTTGGGTTGAATCGTGGGTCATGGATTGGTTTTGATGGGTCCTTTCTGTGAGCTTTTAAGGCTTCTTTTGTTTTCAAAAAAATCGAATTTCATCTTAATTTTATTAATTTTTTCAAATTTCAATACAAATAAAATAAACAATTCAACTTTTTCAAATCCATCTCATCTAATCATTGTAATTTTTTCAAATTCTAATACAAAATAAAATAAACAATTCAATTTTTTCAAATCCTAAAACAAAAATAATATTAAAAAATATATCTAATAATACTTTTTTTTAACTTTTTAACTTTAATCTCAACTCATCTCATCTCATCTCCGAAAACAAACGAGTCCTAAATGTCTCTTGGGATTAACAAATGGGTTGGCCACTTAAAGGTGTACTATTGGGCTTGCTTATACTTTCATGGGCCGTCATTTAATTCCAAATAAGTCCAAATTGTCCAATAAATATCTATGAGACTTTAAATAATTTATTGAGCCTATTACACAATATACAAATAGGCTCATTGCTCACTAAGGCCTTATTTAGATGTTTTATTAAAAATTAAATATAATATTATTATAATATTATTTTTATTTTAGAATTTGAAAAAATTAAATTATTTTTTATATTTTGTGTGAGAATTTGAAAAAGTTATAATGATTATATAAGATGAGTTGAGATAACATAGTTTGGATTTATGTAACAAAACAGCCCTAAATTTAACTGGGCCTTAACCAACTTATTGTGCCCAATAAGATCTATAGCCATTCAAATAATTTTTTGAGCCCATGACTTATCCAATACTATCCAATAAACCTCAACTAGGGTTCATATAAAATTCAAGTGCCCAGGGTGTAATTCTACACTCAAAATTTAAACAACAAATAATGAGTACGTTTTGAAATCCTAATAATAACCTCACCCAAATTTTACTTTAAAACTCTAAATAAAATAATAATACTAAATAAATAGAAAAATGGAAATCTCTACAAACTTTGGGGTGTTATACTAAGTTTTGAATTCGAATTCGAATATGAATCCATCTTATACTTGAGTTAGTCACCAAAGGCCTAGAATTCCTTATAGGAATGGGCCTTAAGTTATGGCTCAAATCCAATTTGGTAGGGTACTACTATGGTTACATCCAAGTACAAATTTTAACCTTTTTGCTTCCACCATAAGTCATCACTCAAGCTCTCATTCTGGTCTCTCACACAAAAGCTGACCGATCACTCAATCTTTAACTCAAAGTTGTATCAAAATCATTCCAAAGGCGTTTCTCTATTGGATTTGATTACTTAGTTTAGAAATTAAAGCAAATGTGGAAGATTAACACTACAACAAATACAGTGTTTTCCCAAGAATGAGTTTAGTGGCAAAAAGCATCATTTTTGTGGGAAAAATCATATTTCCACAAATTTCTTCGTGGAAGGCACGTGGGATATTAGTCGCCACAAAAAGTATTATATCCCATGAAATGTCTAAGTTGTGGGAAATACCTAGGTCATCGAATTACTCATATATGTCAACCTAGCAAATTTTAGGCATTCAAGATATTCTATAAACTCTTCTACTCGTTTAAGAACCATGTATCGTTTGGTTTATTAAGACCTAATTTACAAGCCAGTAAAGCCTAAGAATCTTTGGAAAAACATTAGCCTGTTTGGAAACGCAACTGTTTTTAGATATTCTCAGCCTACTTCACTATTATTCACAAATTATTCAGTACTCTTCCTAAACTATTTTACTACTATTCACATATGATATGAGATACTCTTAGCGTCCAAACGGAACATTAGAATCTCATTATATGAATCGTTTGGAAGATGAAATCACGAGAGGCTAATTATTTGGGAGTAATAATATTTTAAGGATTATGATCAGGATATTAGGTTTTAAGGAAATAAATATTATTTAAATATTTTGGGTTTAATAGAAAGTATGTGTTTAATGAGAAATTTACGTGGTAATGCGCTTATTTTGTAGTTAATCGGTTACGCACCAGAATTATAGGATTGATGTTACACGCGGTAAATAACATGATCATACATTTACGTATAGTGTATGGTAAACAACACTGCTCTCTCAAAATTATTATATATGTATGACCCTTTGTTTGAGGCCAACTTTTACAAATCCAAGCCATGATGAAAGTGATTTTGAGTGCCATGATAATTGTAAATGTCATGATTTTATGCATATGTTTCATTTTGTTTTGCATTGTACATGCATCACAATATTTTATGGCATCTCATAATTTTTATGTGAATTCCATGCATTATAACAAGATATGATAAGACAGAATATGACAAGAAAGCCTATATGTATGACCATGAATGAATGAATGATAGTTAAAATATGTAATGACCTATTTTATGGTAAGTATGATGGTATCATTATTAGGTAAGGGCAACATGCAATGTGCATGCACTCTGGACATTATCCCCATTGGCCACTTTCATTTCTAATCAAGCAATGATGTCTTACCTTCACTCCAACTAATTGAGCCATGCTAAGATTCAGAAAGTTATGAGTATTTCTAGAGTCCACCAAAATAACGACTAATTGATTATTAATAATCCCAACCAATATCATTGTCACTACAACAAATAGTAGTTTTTGGGAGAGAATCTTTTCCCGAGACTTTTATTTGGTAGCAAATAATCACTTTTTGTGACAAATTTTTTTGTGGCGATGTAATTGTTATCGCAAAAAATTCATTTTGACATTATCGCAATTTTATTTCTGAGGAGCAATAAACTGTCGCAAATTCATACTTTTTCTGGCAAAAATTATATCGCCACAAATATTTTCGACTACAAAGCTATCATGCACGGTAATTTTAGGTCGCCACTAAATGGGTTAGAGGAATTTGATTATTTGCGGTCACTCAAAAAGTTATTTACAGCGATATCCGCCGCCGCGAATAATCTTTTCTTAATTTGGGGCCCCAGTGCCTATGCTGATCTGAAACCCCCACCCCTCATCGTCTCTCTCTCTCTCCAGCTCTTCTCTTTGTTCTCTCACTCTCCCTTTGCGCCGCTGCAGTCCTTAGCTATTGCCGGTAGCAGTTTTTTCATAAGGTAAGTTTCCATCTATCCCTCTTATCCATATGATCTCTTTCCTCTCTATTCATATGCATTTCTCACTTTCTCAATGGACCAGCCCGTCTTTCTGTTTGGATCCAAGAGATCAAAGAGAAACAGAGTTGGAATGCCTTTCCTGTAATGGGAAATGATTTAAGGTGTGCCTCTTTTCTCAAATTTTCTGGTATTTTTCTTTTTGAGTGGCTGATAAGAGATATTAAGTACGTTTCTTCAAAGCTTTCTCTTATGAAGGGTACTTTTGTTTTTATTTATCAAAACAGACTTAATACTCACCTCCTTGGTTTCATTTCTATTCCGTTCCAGTACAGAATTTTAGGGGGTTATATAAGCGCAGGGTTGATTTGGTTTTTAAGGCCTTAAATGGCTGGAAGGTGTTTGAGAAAAGACTCAAGTGAGCCACATTACTCCTCACTGAAATAATGGAATCATTATATATAATAAAAATGACTATATATACATTAGGTAGGTAGGTTTCATTCCCTTTATCATATGTCATAATGTTTTGCATATTATATAAGAAATTGTGGATAATTAAATTATTTGATTTTCCATCAAATTAATGTGGTTTATACACTTTTAATCATTAAGGTTTCTCTTATCGTCATGTTCTCAATGTAATGACTTCTTGATCAATCTGATGCATTAAATTACAATGCTTTAAAAAAAAAAATCCTATTGTTTTGGGGTACCCCCAGTAAATAATAGCATGAACTTCTTATTTTTTTAAATTCGAAGAAAAAAGACATGTGAAATGTCAAAAATTAAGTTGGCTTGTGTCACATTGTACCCTAATTTAGTTTAAAGGTCACAATATAGAAATATGAGGTAACAATATAACAACTACACTTTTGGTTTTCTTTAGAAATAATTAGCTCTACCGACCTCTTGTCTTCCCCATTTAAGCTTATATGTATATTATATTTTTATGGTGGTCATAATATGAAACAAGATTTCTATCATTTGGAATATAATTATTGTTTCTTAATTATCTTGACATGTTGGGGACAAAACGACACAAATAATGAAGGACACATAATTCAATTATTATTTTCTTAATCAAGCTATAAATGATTACATATTGAAAACAAGCAATCATGGGATAGTATTGCTACATCGAGATGAGTTGCATCCAAATTGATGGAGTACCAAAAATCATGGCATATGAAACTTTATTACTGGAGGCTATCACAAATACCCAGAAATCCAACAAGTTCTGAAAATTACCATGATTTTCTATTATTTTTTTGCCCATCGAAAAACTCCAATGATCCCTTGAACACTGATTTGAGCAAAATAGCCTGCTGCCACATGATTGAATTCCCTATAAACATGCACGCACCCATGACAGAGATAATTGTTTGCCATATTGTCTACAAATGATTATGAAATGAGTAATATTTTAGTTACAAAGATTTGAGATTTCCTGTACTGCTCGTCGTGTAGTGACTGGCCTGCATTATCCAAATGCATGGCTTCTTGAGAAAGAGAGGTCCTTATAAAACCTTTTATAAGTGAGATAATTATGTGTACGATTCCTGAAGCTAGGCTAGTCGTCAATCTTGTTTTTGTGCAATACAACTTGAGACAGGATTGGGAAGATAATGGCCTATATGATGCTGAGTTTTAACTTTTCTTCTTTGTTTTGGGTATGTCTATTACTAAAGGTATGTTAGCTTGTTTTTAATTGTAGAAACTATGTTTGCTTCTATAAAGTTTCTGGAGTTGGCTTCCCATGCTAGCATTTGGGAGCTGGACAAGATTATTTATAAATGAAATATATTACAAGTTTACAGCAAATGATGTTATCTAATCTTATAATCATCTGTTACCTCTTATCGTCACCTGTTACATTTTAATTTACATTTGAAACCTGTGGAAGATGTGTTTGTGATTTTGCTGCTGAAGACTTGGTCTTAGTACTTGAGTTGGACTCTGTCTCAATAGCTGAAAACTCTAAGTTGGCATATTGAATCTCTTGCATCAGTTCATTCCACTTAATATCGTATTGCTTTTCCTTTATTTGTTTATTGTTTATAGCAATATCTTTTACGCTCAATTTCTTTATTTTCCTGCATCTCAATAATTAATTTAATATATTGTGCTTTCCTTCTCCTGTCAAATAAACTTTTCGTCTACAATCAATGTCTACATTGGCACATCTTCTCCCATTGATTCTATATGTAATAAATGTATATTCTAGTCAAAATATTTGTGGCACATAATTAGACAACTTTCATTAATAAAGCACCCCAGGTGGATTATTTAACATACACTAATTAATGGTCTAAAAATAACTATAGTGTGCAGGCTTACTTTGGTAAAAAACCTGCATGCCATTGTTAAACTTTCTTAATTGGTTGTTTCGGCGATTACTTTTAGTTACACTCTTATTAGAAGCTTAGGTAAATGAGTTGGTCGAAACACTTATTTGTGGAACATTTTGAGAATTCAGTGTCATCGGGATTAACAACAATGATTATGTTATAGGGAAAAGTCCCACATTTGCATTGATTTCAACCCGGGAATATGCATTTATCTTACATTAATAGGGTAATAAATGATATTTTTTATGAGAATAAACACTCCTAAAATGATTTGGATTTTGCATTTATTAACGACTAGCACTTTCACTGCAAAGTTGTAAATTTTGAATCATGTTTTCTATATATGTCTCTTCGGGTTCAGTGCTTTTTGTTTGTAATTTTTTTTTTTCTGAATCAATTGAATGTAGATTACATGCTTTTATATCAATAACGTTCAGATGGACAAGACATAGATGCATATTGAAGATAAATTTATGTCCAACGAATATGCAATGGGGGTTAAGCATTTCATGACTATGGCTCAGGACCATGCACCAGGAGGCACTGACATTAGGTGTCCATGCCGGAGATGTCGTAATATATTCTTCCAGTCAATAAATGTGGTCAAGGATCATTTGTTTATTATAGGGATTGATATTTCTTATAAGGACTGGATATTTCACAGCGAGGATGAAGTATTGAATGTTAGTTCCTCAGATAATGGTGATCAAGCAAGCTTGAATGATGACTATATTGATGATATGGATGAGATCCTGGATGACATTTAGGCTGGAGCCTCTATAGACCACTCAGAAAGTTTTCAATGACCTACTGATGGTGTGACAGAAGGGCCTTCATGTGAAAATTTTGTTGAATTGTTAAAAGATGCGCGCCGTTCACTCTATCCATCGTGTGTGAAGTTTTCAAAGCTATCATTTATCATAAAGTTGCTTCATATCAAGACAATTGGTGATTGGAGTGTTAAATCCTTTAACATGGTTATCAAGCTCTTGAAATATGCATTTCCTGATGCTCTTATCCCAGACTCATACTTTAAGGCATGTCATTTGGAACGTGGCCTTGGCTTTAATTACACCAAAATAGATACTTGTCTGAATGACTGTGTTTTATTTTGGAAGGAACATTCTGATAAAGAGAAGTGCGCTAAATGCAACACTCCCAGGTGGGTGTTAAGCACTAATAAGCAAATGAAAATTCCACAAAAAGTATTGAGATATTTCCCTTTGATCCCAAGGTTGCAAAAACTATTTGTGTCAAATAAGACTGCGGTGGCAATGAGATGGCATGCAACTGAACTCGTCAACGATGTTAATGTCATGAGGCATCCTGTAGATTCGAAAGTATGGAAAGACTTTGATGTGAAGTATCCTTGGTTTAGCGAGTGATGGTTTTAACCCATTTAACAATATAAGTTAACCTTACAGTATATGGCCAGTAATATTCGTGCCTTACAACTTGCCCCCTTGGTTATGCATGAAAGATCCATACCTCATGCTATCCTTGCTAATTCTTAGCCCAAAAGCACCTGGTAACGATATCGACATCTATCTGCGTCCTTTTATCGACGAATTGAAATATTCGTGGGAATATGGTATTGATACATACGATGCCTTGGCATTACATTCATTTCGATTACATGCAGCATTACTTTGGACCATTAATGACTTCCCAGTGTATGCTAATCTTTCTGGGTGGAGCACAAAGGGAAAGATGGCATGTCATGTCCTACATGCAATTATGGTATAGATTCTTTGTGGTTGGTCTATGAGTGAAAGCATTGTTACATGGGTATCGTCGGTGGTTGTTACCAGGGCACAGGTGGAGATCTAAAAAGGGTGATTTTAATGGTAAAACCGATCATTGGCAACCACTTATACATTTGTTAGGAAAGGTTATCCTGAAAAAATTGAAAGAAGTGATAGATATAGTGTTTGGTAAAACGTCAAAGAAGAGGAAACGCACAACCAATGAGTTGAATTGGACAAAAAAGAGTATATTTTTTAAGCTACCTTATTGGTCATCCTTGGAATTAAGACATAACCTAAACGTCATGCATATTGAGAAAAACATATGTGATAACATATTAGGAATTTTGATGAATATCGATGGAAAAAGCAAGGACACAACCAATGCATGTAGGGATTTGGCCAACCTTGGCATAAGGAAAGAATTACACTTACAACTTGATGGTGATCGTTATTCTATGAGGCTAGCATGTTACATGTTAAATAAACATGAGAAGAGATCTTTCTGCGAGTAGTTAGCAAATGTTAAGTTCCATGATGGTTTTGCCTTAAACATTGCTCGATGTGTTAATGTGTTTCAAGCAAAGATTTTAGGCATGAAAAGTCACGATTGTCATATTTTCATACAAAGATTGCTGCCAGTTGTGATTGGTGGATACTTTACTAGTGATGTTCGACAAGATTTGAATGAGTTAAATACATTCTTTAAAAAACTTTGTGCACGGGCATTAAACATTGATGTCCTACAGCGGCTACAAACTGACATCTCTATTATTCTTTGTCTGTTGAAAATGATATTTCCACTTGTATTCTGAAATATAATGGTGCATCTCGCTATTCATTTGGCACAAGAGGCATTGCTTGCGGGACCTGTGCAATATAGGGGGATGTATCATTTTGAAAGATATCTAGGAAAGTTTAAGCATTATGTAAAAAATAAGGCTCGTCCGGAAGGCTCAATTGCTGAGGCGTATATTCATGTCAAGTGCCTTAAATTTTGTTCGATGTATCTCCATGACATCGAGACTGCATTTAATAGAGAAGAACGAAATGTGGATGTCGGTCAAGACCATCGACAAGGAAGTTTGTCTATTTTCTCCCAAAAGGTTCGTCCGATGGGTTCGTCCTCCGCTGAAAGACTAGATGATACGTTATTTGCAAAGGTCCAGTGGTATGTGCTCAACAATTGCCTTGAGATTCAACACTTCCTAGAGTAAGTATAGTACCCTAACTTCAAACCTGTCATATTCAATCTTCCCTACAATATAGCTGCAAATCAAGTTTTAATGTTCATTGTCTATAGGTGTAGTCAGCACTATAACAAGATTAAAGAATATGACACCAACAACATTGACTTGAGGCACCAAACCGCATTTCCTAACTGGTTCAAGGACAAAGTAAGTTATGACATTTCAAACAACACATTGATACATGTTTCCCTATCATAATATATTTCATTTCTTTCAATTCCTAATCTTAAGATTGTGTTCAATGTTGCCAATAGATTCGAGAATTGTGCAACTTGAATTCGGGTGAAGTTACCGATGAAGTTTATGCTCTAGCATGCAGACTAGATCCAATAGTTGAGTTATATAATGGATGCATAATGAATAGAATTAGGTTCCACACAAAAGACTGCATACAACACCGACGCAGTCAAAATAGCGGGATTGGTGTTCTAGGAGTACATCAGTTGAAGCAGGTTGATTTCTATGGTGTGTTGATTGATATTTTGAAATTACGCTATATGGGCTGGCATCTTGTATACTTGTTTAAATGTGATTAGTGGGACGTTGGTGATCATAAACGAGGCATACGTGTAGGCGACCATCTGACAAGTGTGAATACATCTAGAAAATGGTATCAGGATAAGCCTTCCCTTGCATCTCAGTGCTCACAAGTGTTTTATCTAAAAGATCCGAGTTTGGTAGGGAATTGACAAGTGGTACAAAAAATAACTAATAGGAATATGTACGACGTTCCACCCATCCCAACTGCCATAGATGATGGTGAGGACTCCTCTGATGGATGCATATCAAGAGGAAAATGATGGCAACATCCCTAGTCCAGTGAATCAAAGTGATAATGGCTTGGTGAATTAATTGCATCAAGAGGATAGAGAACCATATGCAGTTAATGAGTTAACTATTTCCCACCGTGCATATCCTGATGATGTTGACCATACTTTTATTGACCATGATGACCATAGTGACGAACTTGATGATGATCCCATTACTGACTATCAGGATGGCAATGAGGAAAACTTTCAATCAAGTTAAAAAACAGACTATAACTAATGTATGTTTTGATTATTACTACTTGGTTTGTATAATATAGAACTTGCTGAAATTGTTATACTTTAACTTATAACTCGATATCTGAATGTTACTTGTTTGTTACGTAGGTTTCTACTGGCATTATTGCCTATGGAAACAGAACTATTAATGAAAAATCTCTGCTTTAAGCTCTACATAATTTGGCAAACCTCAAATTATAGAGGTCATATTTCTGCTAATGTAATTTTATGACATTCATCATAAAGGTCTTGAAACTCAGAGTACATCTAGGCATATCTCATGTATTCATAACATACTTTACTGCCAAGAACATTGTTTAATTATTTTTCCTGCTTGTTTAATTATTTTTCTTACTTGTTTAATCACAGATAGGACACTATCAATAGTGGGCTCACAACTTCTAATGCATCCTCATGGGAAGAAAAGAGTAGGATGGAGCAATGGTGGATATATGTAATACAACATGTAATTCTGGCATCTGAGATATATCTTTGTATTATTTTTAGAACTGAAACGCAAGTCATTGTCTAAAAGTTTGAACATGGCTGGCAACTAACTATGAACTGAATGCCCATGTAAGCTGTTATGTTGAAAGTTGAAAGTTGATGAGGACATTTAGGCATGCCCATGTCATTGCATTATGTTGGAGAAGTTGGAACCTAAGTGGCTTAGTCCAGGACTTTAACTTCATTCTCTGCTGAAGGAATTAATATAGTGACCTAGAGAAAGTGTGACGACACTGTGTTAGATTTATTCTCATTATTTTAATCAGATCTATTCCCTTTTTTTAGGCTTGGATTTTTTATTTTCAACCAGAAGATTCTTAATGGTATAGTGTATATGTCGCTAGTGTTTCCCTAGGTTCAAAACCTTAGACCCAATAACTTCTATTTGTTGGTGTCTTAGTTTCCAGTCACTTTATCTCGAAGTATAGTTTGTATTCAATCCTTGCTTACTACACTTTTCCTGATTCAGGTTGAACAATATATCAGGCACTCTGGAATAAACTATACCATAATAAGGCTTGGTGGACTGAGAAATGAACCCCCGACAGGAAGTATTTTTATGGAGCCAAAGGTATGAAAGAGCACTTTGCTAATCTTCAACATTTTCTTAAGCCAGGCGTTCAAATACTTTGCATATTAAAAAAGTTCTACTATATCAAATGCTAAGAAATCAGTTGTTTCTTTTCTTGGCTCTCACTTTCTCCCCTTCTTTGTAGGACACTTGTTATGAAGGTACCATATCCAGATATCAGGTTGCGGAGAAGGGAAGATAAATTTTCAAAAGGTTGAGGTCTCGTAAATTTCTCTAAGGGTCGAGAACAGAAATGCACCGATTTTATATCAATTGTAATAGTTTCTACATGGTTTAGATAAACTATATATAGGGTGCATGTAAATAGATGGATATTTTCTTGATTACTTTTGTATGGATAACTGTAATGGTACTCCCCCTTGAATTGTGGAGGCAATAAAAAATCAAGAACTTTTCTTGGAGTCACTTATGAATCTGCTGGGCTATATGTATTTCTCCCCAATTTGTTTTAGTCACTTTTGAGATTATCTATGACATTCATCATAAGATTTGTTCCCAATATATATATTTCAAGGGAAGTAGGGCGGTACCTCTGAAACTTTTTTGAAAATTCATCAATTGTGGCGGAGGAATACCGTGGTTACAATATATAAAAAATATTAACAAACCCACAAAATCAACAAAGGAAACAAATGACTCTAACCAATAACCAATGAAACTTTATAATCAACACTAAACCACCAAAAAATTACAAGTTACCAAAACCGTAAATAAGGCAAGGACCATTTATCAATACGCAGCAGGCTTCTCACAGTTGTAAAATTACTCATTTTTCAAATACATCACATGATAGTCTATCTAACATTGTTTTTTACTTTTCTTTTAGCACTGTTTCCAAACACGGGGGGTAATGAAGGCTCGTAACGCCCTCACCAACCCCTTCTCGCATCCTTCAACTCGAGCGGACCTCTTTGGATGGATTCGGTCGAGCGCTGTGTAGAGCGAACATCGAGCGGACCTATCTGGATGGTTCCGCTTGAGCGCTAGTTGAGTCTATTTGAGCCGTGTTGAGCACACTTCAATAATGAAGATTTGATGTGTATATCATGTTGCCAAATTTATCTATATTATTTTATTATGATAAGAAGAAATAAATATTTCAAGATAAAGACTTTATGCAGATAGAATAACTAAATTTGGCCTTCTCTCTCCCTTCCTCCCATTCGGAGAGTAAAATCTTCTTCCTTTTTATCTTTTTATTGCTTTCACCCATCATAGTCTAGGACCAAATCTCTCATAGTGAAAGCTGAATGCCTTCATACCTAGCGACCAAAATCAGTTGCTTTTTTGAAATCCTTCTTTTCCCCATCACACTCGAAGCACTAGTCAAGTACTCCAGTGGGACATCCGAGTCCATTGACAGCTACGGAACACAGCTAGCGTTTTTGAAATCTTTCCTGATCTACCACTAGACGTGCGCAGTCTAGCTTCTGTAAACACAACTAGGTTTTCTCCAAATTTCTAAGATAAGGCAGCCATGGCCAAAGGCACAATACACAGCTGCGTGTTTTCCAGATCCTTGATCACAGCGCCGAGAACATGCTCCTTCAAGGTACTGTGCTTGGACTATTTTACCTTCTGTTCTAGTGTTAAGTTAAACAACACTTGAAGAAAATATCAACCACTATTTTTATAACTGTTGGGAGGCCAAACATGAGAGGCCTCTGTAATCGAGTGTTTTGTTCTTATAATCTCTTACGTTTGCGCCCTCTGTGACACTTTTTTTTTTTTTTTTACGTTTATGTTGATTTTGTGGTGGTCGTTTGTTTAGTAGAAATTACAAAGAGTTAGAATTTTTTTTTTAGAATCGATATGTTAGGATTGGGTATTTTTCTTAAATTCGTTTGGCCAATTTCTTTGTTTCGTATTAAGAAGGAAAGGTAGGTTGGGGCAAGCATGTGCAAATTTGAAGAATGATTAGGGGGCTTTTAGTCATTGGGTAGTACTCTTGGACTTGGTAAATATGATTGTAGTGGAGGTTGAAAAGTCGTGGGACCCCAGAACAACATCTAAGCTACATTTGATATTTACGACGAGACAATGGTGGTGGGTTTAGTTTGAATATAATTAGCAGTATGTGAAGATTGCACTTTGAGTGTAGAGTACCCAGCATTAATATGGTTGTTTTTTGAGTATTTCTTGCTGTAAAGAATTTCCTTTGCCAGCACTCAGTTGAGTATTTCTTTAAGTTTTAAGCCAACAAAAACCAAGTACCTTGCACTTGACTTTGTATTTCTTAACAAAAACTGAGATCCTAGCACTCAGCAAGAAATGCTGGGTTTTGTTAGGAAAATTCCCAGTCCAACAAAACTGATCAGTTTAAAAAAAAAAAAAATGAAAGAAACAATTTTTCCTGTCATGTTTGAAAATTCCTAGACCATCTAAGCACGTATCTAATTACCTAGCATTTTTGAGTATTCTCTACTTTATAAATAGAATGAAATTATTATGCATGCATCTTTAACTTATCAATTGTTTTTTGGTTCTCCAGGACATGTTTATATCTTACAAAAACTTGTTTTTCTTTCAACTGAGCAAGCGTGCCTCGCACATTGCCTTTATGCTAGTGTATAGATATAAATGTGTACGAAGGATAGTATCTTTAACTAGCTTTCTTGGTTCTTTTATTTACTTAGTTTCATTTATAATCCCAACCTTTTTACTAATCATGGCAGTTGTTGATTTGTTTCTTTTATCTTTATTACAGCGCTATTGGTTGAGATCGTCCACACGTGCACCAAGGGAGGTATGACCATTACTTCAAGAGACCCTTTTCCTGTGTTTTGTCATGAATCACATTCACTACGTTATTATATTAGAATATGATGACTTATGCCTTTCTTTCTAATCAGTTCATTCTTGTTAAAGCTCATATGTGAGTTATTATTACACATTCATTTGGCTAATCTAGGACACTTGTGGCCGCACTAACTCCTAACCATTACTACTTTGGAAAATTTGCCTTTGGATTCTTATGTTTGCATTGACCAACACTTGATGGAACATCCTGAGCAGTGGAATATAAGCGAACTATGGACCGATGGGATGGACAGGATGTTGGTAGATATTCTCTACCAAGAGACCCTTGAGGGAAAATTAGTTGGGTCGAAACTCACCAACCTAGACCGCTTTAGACTTGCAGATAAGATGGCTCAAGTTGCGAGGAAGTCAGTTGATGCTGGCCAAATTCGGGGAAAGTGCAATCAGCTGAGATCTAGGCTACGACTGTTAACTAATTTGCTAAGGCAGCCTGGAATGGTTTGGAATCAACAGACGAAGACTGTAGTAGCCACGGATGAGCATTGGGCTAGGGCATTATTGGTAATCATTTTCTTTCATCTTAACTAAAATGTCATCATTTATTAATTAATATAACATTTATCATAATTTTGTACATTTGTGCATTATTACGGTACTAACATAACAATCACCTACGGTTAGGTGCATATCGAGTGGAGGCAATTCAAGACAAATGGTTGTCCAGACTACGAGCTCCTATGCACCATTTTTGGACAGCCTGTATCACAGGGGTCCGCCTTGAGGAGAAGGCAAGGGCACGGGGTCCTGTACTGGGCATTGCTATGGATGCACCCATTGATATAGGCGGCCCATACATGAGTGAAGCTCGTGTGGGACATGGGAGTTCTTCAAGGGTCACTCCTCATAGAGCAAGGGAGCCTGTTTGGGGTAGCAGCTCGCCACATTTGAGTAGAGTTCTTGAAGTGATGGCTAGCAGCTCCGCCGCTAGGACTGAGTTGGAGCATAAGATGTTTGATGAATATATGAGTAAGCATAGCAAATGCGAAGACTCAAGTCGATCGGAGGTGTCATTTAACAAGATGGCCTAATGAATAAAGTTGTTGAGCATGTTGGTTGCTCTATTGTGGGGACTTGGTTGGAAGTGGAAATTTCTGCCAGGTGACAATAGACTCTATGCAGATGGGAGAAAGAGTAGCGAAGTGGTACATGTATAATGTTTTTCCTTATGCTCTTACCAATGAATTTTCTGTCTTTCCCCTGTTGTTAAACATTGTTGGAAACTTGCATATACAAGGTTGATAATATATATGTTAGATCATAATATTCTCAGATGGTGTTCACTTAAAAACTAGGAGAGGTTGGCCATCTTTTTCCTGGATAGGAGAAGAATTTTTATAGAAAATTGAATGATGGTCACTCAATACTAATTTGATAAAATGTTACAAACTAGTATTTAAAGCTAGTAGTATTAAAAGATTTTGATTTGTTTGAATTATAGGAAAACCCAATCAAGAACTGTGTGAAGTTACTCAAAGTTAAGAATTATTTATCCATCTTTTATTGAACAAAGCTATAGCAAATATAGTGAAGTAGAGGAGAAAGGATTAGTCTTTATAATTATATATATGATGTCATATACTGAAATACTACATGCCAGAGTTTGATGGCTACAATACCAATTAATGGCAGTAGATCACAGCTAGTAATGATGATCATGACATGAATGAGTTGTTTTCTTTAATTAATTTGATAGGGAGCTCAGCCATTCTTTAATGGATGCTTTCTCCCAAGCCTGAGTGCTTAAAACTCCATCCAATACTGGGAGATGGAGTAAAGTAGATGAAGATTTCTAAGAATTTCTGCTACAAGTATAATGTTTTTTCTAATGCTCTTAGAATTACTTAATGTCTTTCCTCTGTTAAAAACTGTACTTTAGTTGCTATTTTAAGGTCTGGACTTGGCCATGCATGGCCATATATCCTCAAAATTTCCAATGTCCTTATCTTTTCCCATTTGCATATGTTCATAAGTTGCATAGCTAAAGCTGGAAATTGTACTAGTTTTGCATTGAAACTTTCCATAGTTCAAACATTCTCTTTCTCTTAGACTATATGTAATATTCATTAATCTTAATAATCATGTAGAATATAAGTACATTTTCTCCCGTGAGATGTATATTATATATATGATCATGATGACCAAAAAAATATCAATGGAAAAATATCATATTTAATTTCTCATTCACCTGGTGCTTAATTAATTGTCATACTCATAGTCTAATATGCACATTGTGAAAAGCCATAGACTAAGTTATTTTTGTAATAATCATCATTCCTTTCAGAGGTAGGAAATCTATAATTTTGCATTACTTGTTTATTGGAGGGAAAATATTAGGTTTTCTTTGTCATAGATATGCACTCCTCTCTTTTTATCTTTCTCTATCATGTTGATCATTATAATGAGACTTAAACACAATTTCAATGGACTTAATTGATTTTACATGTGTTATGGAGTTAGTGTTCTAGTTTAAGTATTCTCAACTACTTGAAGTTTTGTGATTAGGCTATTTATAGGTATTAGGACATGGTTTTATTGCTGATACTATATACTTTGAAAAACAACGGTTTGGAATGGAGTGGTTGATTGACTTGCATTTGACCATATACTACTAATATTTGGCATTCTTTATCTAATTTTGCAGCTATTAGTTATAGGGACTAAGGAGACCAAAGGTGAAGATAGAGTGCCTGAGTAGAACAAACTTACATATCCAAGCCTCCATGCATGCAGCTTTAAGAAAAATGCTCCATCAAAGATATATAGAGAATGAAGTACTAAATCTTGTATGAACTTGCACATGATGAAGTTGTTTGGATTACTACAAACGCTTCTAAAATGTTGTTTGTCTGCCTCAAACTATGCTTTATGTAAGTATATGCATGTTGGTGACTATAATGACAGTACTATATAATATTAATATATGTTTGTTGATATAGGACACTATGCTGCTGATTGTATAATGATCAATTTCAAAGTTGGGTGTCATGCATTGAATTACAATGGTTAATTATGAATTGAAAGTAATTATGAATTAATGTTTATTAAATGATTGATAAGTAATTAGGAATTGACCAGGAAAATATGTGGCAAATTCATATGCAGTTAAGCAAATTGACCAGGATAATTAGTGGTTCAAATGTGGGCATTAATTGTGGCATAATTAATGATTAACATTGGTTCATGCTCAACATAGAATTTTATCAGACTGTAATGTAAGAAATTTAATCATGTGGCAAAATAGTTAGTGTAAAGAAAACACTAAATGAACTATTACTGATGAAAAAGTAGGTTCGCCAGAAATATGTTTTTCTTACAATATATGAATTTTAACACTAATTTCGGCAACTTTCTTGTTGCCAGAAATAGTTTTTCCGATATGTTCTTGTCACAAATAGTTATTTATGGTGATATTTTTAACGGAGAATAGTTATCTCCGAATGATTGGGCATCTGGAAAGAATTAATTCCTGCAATATTAACATGCATAAAAAAATTATTTCCCGCTAAATGTTTGATATGAACCCGCAGGAAGAGAATCCCTTGAACCCACAATCAAATTGAAAACTCACCCAAGAAAGCCAAAATTAAGTCAATGGATGGAGAATCTAAACCCGATGAGAACCCGTTTCAAGAACCTAGATTATATTAAAATCTAGACCCGTTGAAGAACCCGTTTCAAGAACCCAGATTACAAGGAGGAACGCCACAAAGGTTGTGATTTACCTTTGATAAGTTCAAAAGTTCAATTAAGAACAAGAGGAGTAAAACTCAACTCACAATGAATAAATCATCAAATTTCACAAACTAATCTTCAAAAATGAGGCTACAAGAGTATTTAATGAAAACCTAATTGAAACCCTAGCCCAAATAAAACCCCTTTGTTCCAAAAATATCCCTGGATGAATAGTGCCACGTGAACAGTGTTTCGGCTACAGTGAACAGTGCGGCGCTACAGTGATTCGAACGTGAACAGTGCCGTGCTACAGTACCTCTCTTCAAAACCCTAGTTCCTAAAATTGCAACTTTCCAAATAAACCCTTGGCCAAAATACAAGGCCTTCCCAAAAACCCTAATTCATAAAAATAAGATATATGAAGGCCAAGCATCCTAAAGCCCACTTATTCTAAACTAATAAAATAAATCATTTAACCAAGTTGAAAGCCTCCAATAACATTAGACCCTATCTCTAAATCATGTCTTCCATAACTTGAATCAAGTGTATCAAAATTGGTCCTTCTTCTTTCAAGCCCATATTGAGTGTTGGGCTCTTCCTAGCTTCATCTCAAGTGGATTGCACCAATCCTTGCATTGCTTCCTTTATCTTCTTCGCTCTTGATCTTGTAATTGGCCCATGTTGAACTTGTAAAGGATCTTTAAAACTAGGCCCATCTTGGTTCCCATAAACTAGGCCCATCTTGGTTCCTATCATTCCCTCTCTCCTCAAAAGGATTCGACCTCGAATCTCCACCTGGATCAAAGGGAAAAATGTTAGTAACATTGAAAATAGCAGAAACATGATACATACCTGGAAGATCCACTTTATATGAATTATCATTAATTTTCTCAAGAATTTGAAAAGGTCTATCCAAGCTACTCCAGTCATCAACAAGCAACAATATCAAACTTAAAGGAGAAAGTGGATGAAAACCATAAACAAATTCAAAGGGAGAATAAAAAATAGTTGTGTGCAAGGTTTTATAATATGCACACTCAAATAAGGGCAAATGATACTCCATCAAACGTCCATGTAACAATTCAATAAATGGCAAATGATACTCCCACAAATGTTCATGAAACACATCCAAAGGTTTTCTTACACCAAAATGACCACTCCAATTATATGCAAACTCAAAGAATGGCAAGCAATACTCCCATAAACGTTCATGCAACATGTTAATGAATGGCAACTGATACTCCAACAAATGCTCATGCAACATGTCAATGAATGGCAAATGAAACTCCCACAAATGTTCATGAAACACATCTAAAATTTTTCTTTCACCAAAATGACCACTCCAACTATATGCAAACTCAATGAATGGCAAGCAATACTCGCGCAAACGTTCATGCAAGATGTTAATGAATGACAAATGATACTTCCAAAAATGTTTATGCAACATGTCAATGAATGGCAAATGATACTCCCACAAACGTTCACGTAACACATTAATGAATGGCAAAGGATTCTCCCACAAACGTTTATGCAATATGGCAATGAATGACAAATAATACTCCCACAAACGTTCATGCGACACGTCTAAAGTCTTTTTTGCACCAAAATGACCACTCCAATGATATGCAAACTCAATGAATGGCAAGCAATACTTCCACCCATGGTCACACCATACGTTTAAAATCATTTTCATGCCAAAATGACCCAACAAACCACATCCATGCACTAGCATCTCACACATAAGACTAGTAAGCTCACAAAGTTTATCATCTCGAAACAAACACCAATCAAGTTTACAGAACTTACCATATGGTGCTTCCTCACATGTTCTATGCACACTAGCCAAGCCATCATCATTAACAAACAATTTCTTATCATATTCAAGTCTTAATAACTTTGAATCCAAAATGATGACAAGGACATACCTTCTTGCTAAAACATCCACCACAAAATTTTCCTTACCTTGTGTGTACTTGATTACATGAGGAAATGTCTCAATGAATTGCACCCACTTGGCATGCATTCTATAAAACTTACAATGTCCCTCCAAGTGCGTCAAAGACTCATGTTCTTCAAAGAAAGGTCGGGTAGAGATTGTCGCACTTGGCACAAAATCAATGTAATGCTCAATCTCTCTAATAGGTGGCAATCCACAAAACGCACCCCTAGGAAACACGACCTCATATCCCTGCAACAAAGAGACAACAACAGTAGGCAAAGATACGTTAAGTTCATTAGTATTAAAACTTGCCTTAGCATAACAACTCACTTTTCTCTTTGTTTTTCTCTCGCTTTCTTCACTTTCACTTTTCTTTCCACTCTCCTTCGCCTTTTCACTTTCTTTTTTCTTTTCACTCTCTTTTTTTCTGTTATTCTCTTTTTCTTCATCTTTTTTTGAACTCTCAACTTCACAATTGTTTTTCAACCCATTCTCTTTTTTTCTTAAGGTCTCACTATTTATTTTTTCCTCAATCTCAATCTCACTTTCACTTTTTCTTTTCTGATCACTCTCACTTTCACTCATTCTTTTTTTATCACTCTCATTTTCACTCCTATTTTGAGCAACCTCACTTTTCAGTTTCAGTTGGTCCCCATGGACCTGTGTTAGAGCTAAAGGAGCAAGTTTGATTGTTTTTCCATCCTTTTCAAAACTGTACATGTTCCTTAACTCATTATGGATCACCTTCCTATCATATTGCCACCGCCTCCCCAACAAAATATGGCTAGCATGCATTGGCACTACATCACAAAGCACCACATCCTTGTATTTTCCAATTGAAAAAGAAACTAGCACTTGCTTATTTACCCTAACCTCCCCACAATCACTCAACCACTGCAACTTGTATGGTCTAGGGTGTTTCAAGGTAGGTAAACTCAATTTCTCAACTAAAGTAGTGCTAGCCAAATTAATACAACTCTTCCCATCAATGATCATATTACATACCTTGTTATTGATGTGGCATCTAGTTTGAAAAATGTTCTCTCTCCGCTGCTCTGTATCATCCATCCAAATTTGTGTATTAAGAGCACGCCTGGCAACAAGAGACTCACCATACTCTTCATTCTTATACCCATTCTCAATACTAGGCTCACGTCGCCTCCTATCTCTCCCACCTTGCAAGTTTCTAATCACTGCTTCTTGATGATCCATCCTATCCCTCACTTCACCTAACACCAAGTTCAACCGCTCAAACTGTTGTTGCATGGCTTGCAACACAAATGATGAGTTATCTTCCATCCCCTTTAGTGATTAGTCACTCCTATGAGACATCAAAAATGTACTGCACAAAAAGAATGTTAGTGGAAAAAATCTCACACACTCCCTTACGTGTTTACACTCAAATAATGGCACTCCACTCGTGTTTCACTCTTAATTGGCTTTTTCCTGATAATAGTCTCACACTCTCTTGCCTTTTACCTCAAGAGTTTTCCCACTCAAGTTCTTTAAGAACTAATTGAACTCAATCAAGACAATACAACCTTGTTTTATCCCAACTAGTAATTAAGTTCAAGAAACAAGAACAAGAGAAACACGGAAGGAATAAAAATGAAACGAAAATCAAGGAAACTATACGAATGAAAGAGTAACTATTAGACAAGATACCAACTGTAAAGATGAATTCAACCCCTTTGAAGGTAAGGTTTAATCAACAACTTTCTTTTTCTTTGTTGTAGCAATTTAGCAACCTTTGAATATGCTACCTTCTCTATTCTTCTTCTTCTTTTTTTTTTTTTTTTTTTTTTTTTTTTATTTTTTTTTTCTTTTTTTTTTCTTTTCCTTTCCTTTCTTTTCTTTTCTTTTCTCTAATTCAATCACAAACAGCAATATTCAATTGAAAATCAAGCAATTGAATTCAAACACACAAGAATTGTCAATGAAATATAAGCGAATCAATGGAACGGCACTCCAAGCAATTGACAAACTTAGAGATGCAAGAAACCCTAGAATTTTGAAACCCTAGGAGATGCAAATTTCAGCCAAACCCAAAACCTTAAGAATTTTGCCAGCGTACTTTTTGTTTGTATATATATATTTTTTTGGCAACCCTAGAACAATGAAGCCCTAGAATTAAATTTAGAGATGCAAAAAAATAAAAGATAGAATCAGACCTGATTGGAAACCTGGCTCTGAATACCAAATGATATGAACCCGCAGGAAGAGAATCCCTTGAACCCACAATCAAATTGAAAACTCACCCAAGAAAGCCAAAATTAAGTCAATGGATGGAGAATCTAAACCCGATGAGAACCCGTTTCAAGAACCTAGATTATATTAAAATCTAGACCCGTTGAAGAACCCGTTTCAAGAACCCAGATTACAAGGAGGAACGCCACAAAGGTTGTGATTTACCTTTGATAAGTTCAAAAGTTCAATTAAGAACAAGAGGAGTAAAACTCAACTCACAATGAATAAATCATCAAATTTCACAAACTAATCTTCAAAAATGAGGCTACAAGAGTATTTAATGAAAACCTAATTGAAACCCTAGCCCAAATAAAACCCCTTTGTTCCAAAAATATCCCTGGATGAATAGTGCCACGTGAACAGTGTTTCGGCTACAGTGAACAGTGCGGCGCTACAGTGATTCGAACGTGAACAGTGCCGTGCTACAGTACCTCTCTTCAAAACCCTAGTTCCTAAAATTGCAACTTTCCAAATAAACCCTTGGCCAAAATACAAGGCCTTCCCAAAAACCCTAATTCATAAAAATAAGATATATGAAGGCCAAGCATCCTAAAGCCCACTTATTCTAAACTAATAAAATAAATCATTTAACCAAGTTGAAAGCCTCCAATAACATTAGACCCTATCTCTAAATCATGTCTTCCATAACTTGAATCAAGTGTATCAAAATTGGTCCTTCTTCTTTCAAGCCCATATTGAGTGTTGGGCTCTTCCTAGCTTCATCTCAAGTGGATTGCACCAATCCTTGCATTGCTTCCTTTATCTTCTTCGCTCTTGATCTTGTAATTGGCCCTTGTTGAACTTGCAAAGGATCTTTAAAACTAGGCCCATCTTGGTTCCCATAAACTAGGCCCATCTTGGTTCCTATCAATGTTTTAGCTAGAAATACCTTTCCGGCAAGGTTTTAATGTAGGAAAAACTTTTGATATGAAAAAAAGAAAAATTTCTTGCGACCTGCTCTTGTCCCAAATAGTTATTTATGGTGAATACATTAGTCGGTAAAAAACATTTTTGAAGAACAATGTATGTCGCAAGTATGTAATTCTTAAGATTTTAATACACGGAAAAAAATATTTCCCACCAAATAAAAAATACTTTTCCGGTAGGATTCTAATACAGGAAAAACTTTTGATATGAAAAAAAGAAAAATTTCTTGCGACTTGTTTTTGTCCACAATAGTTATTTATGGTGAAATTATTTGTTGGTAAGAAGCATTTTTGAAGAATAAAATATGTCGCAAGTATGTAATTCTTAAGATATTACTCACGGGAAAAAATTATTTCTCGCTTTAGCGAAAATATGTATTCCCGAAAGTTTTTACTGTAGGGAAAAATTGTTACAAATGAACCTTTTGCCGGCGAAAAAATATTTACGGCCATATCTGTTGTAGGAAAAGGAAATTTTTGACTACATAATTCGTTACAATAAACTTTTCCTGGGGGCAAGGCACACTTTTGTTATCGATATTTCTTACGAAAACTATGTAGTTTCAATGACGGATGTTTGCCAAAAAAAATATTATTTTGGACTGCAATTTCATTCGGGGCAATTGGTAGTATCCATTGCCAGTTATTTTCCACGACTCTCCTACAAGGGTATCCAGTGGGAAAAAGTTATTTGTGGCAATAATTATGACTATTTCGGATAAAAATTATTCCGAAAAAAACTACTATTTGTTGTAGCATGTACTAGAACTTGGATTGCTAGATATGGCATGGATGGAGATTTCATGATTCTTATCCTTTACATCAATTATCCTTTCTTCAATTTCTTTGGAACTAAATAAGGCATCCTCTTTTGTATCATGACCTTACACCCCTTGTAAGCCTTTGGAGATTTATAAACACGAGAAGGGTTCTTTTTCTTGTCACAATGGAACACAATCCTTCTTTCTCCTCTTCTCTTCTGCCTGAGTTAAAAACTTGGATACATCACTCCCTTTTGACTCTAGCAAAAAAATCCTACAAGATTCTGCCTACTTCAAAAGAAAAATTTCCCTTTCCTTCATGAATTTCACCAACCCAAAGACTAATAGGATTAGGCATCCCTATAGGCAATCAATTCTAACATTTTAACCCACTAAGGAAGTAGCTCAATCGATGTTGTTCAGATATTAATCCTTGAAGATGGTTTGAAAGAGCCTCAAACTATGCCTTATAAACTACTATAGCAGATGCCTTATAAACTACTATGCCTTTTCAAAGCCTCCATCAGGTTATCATAAGCTGTAGGTCCAAATATGATATGCAATGCCTTCACAAATAGAATCCCACCCAGTAAACAGTCTACTATCAGCAACATCTTGGTACCATGTTAGTGCTTCTCCATTCATGTAATAAGAGGCTATCAAGATCCTATACTCTGGGTGAGCTTGGTGAAGATCAAAGTATTGACTGGCTTTAAAGATCCAACCCACAGGTTTGTTTCCATCGAAATGGAAAAATTGCAACCTAATTCCATGACTGATGGTCACATTAGATTATATCAAACTTCTGCATTGTATTGAGAGGTTATAATCTTGTGATCAATAATGAGTCTTTTGGGTTTCCAAGAGACATCGTTCTCATACTGAAGCATTTTTGAGGAAGCAATTAAAAGACTTTTGTCCTATCTTCCTAAACCATTTTTATGTTAAGTTGAAAATTGAATATGCCAATTATGTTAGAGATATCTGTTGGAAGAAATAAAACGTACCAAAATGGCAGCTTCTTGAATGATGGAATCACTCTTGCATAAACCAGTTTGATTGAAGATGAGTATCTCTCAAATACAGCTTGATGCTTGTAATTAGAAGAAAGAACTCAAGCACAATTGAAAAAAAGAAAAAGTGATGTAGTTGATTCGTATTGAATGATATAGAATTAGTTGAGGAAAATGTCTCTACAACAAAGAGTAGTGTTGATTAAAAAACCTAATATATTTTTATAGAAATATAAAAATATAGGAAACTCAATGGATTAAGTTAGTTAGAATTTTTTTTTTAAGAGCAAAGAATTGATGATATTTAAAGTGAATCCCAAACTTCTTGGATCTTATTGAAATATTTAGGATTATAATTAGCTAAAAAGAATTGCACCATTTGTTTAGTTGGAATTTTTAAAAATTGATGATGTAATAAAAAATTTTGTGATTTTCAGATGCCAACTGGGCAACTGGGAGAGTACCACGTGTCACACATTTGAGGCTTTGAGCCACATGACCAACCGGTAGAACCAAGCATTTGAGCGCCACAGCTGGAGGACATTGAGCAACAGTGGCAATACACATGGTGCAATCCTCACCATCCAATTAATCTAGCTTTGCTTACATGTCAACAAAGTTGGTAGATAAGTCTTAACCGATAAGCATGTTTCTTCACCTTACATATAAAAATATTCTCCACCAAATTCATTTTATTATTATAAATTTTTTTAAATATAATAAATAATTTAATTTTTTTAATTTTAAATAAAAATAATATTAAAAAATAATATTTTATTCAATTCATTTAAAATCATCTTATTATCTAAACTATATATATAATTAAATTAATTAATATATCTAATTATTTAAACCGAAGCACATCTTGCATATTTTGTCTGCCCTTTCTATTCCACAAAAATCAAGCTCAAGTCACAACACAAATTTTAGTGAGAAACCGAGTGAGATTAAGTGAAGTGAAAAATCAGCCTTTCGCTACAAGGATTTAGCTTTGGTAAGTTTAATTTCCAATCTATTCCTACTTTCGGTGTTTGAAAGAAAATCATCATGTAAGTTATAATTAGTATAATTTTCTGGGATTAAAGGGCTTATGATTTGTGAAGTTTGTGTTGAGTTAATATCTTGGTTGGCATGGTTTTGTTAAGTAATCTGTTTTAGAGTTTGATCAAGGGATTTTCGGTTTAAAGTATTCAAACATGAGATTAGACTTAATTTCCACTTACTGAAGTGCTCAAGTTTATAACTTTCAGATTTGGAGATTTCTTGAATTGGTTATGTGATAAATCATATTTTAAGGCTAGAAATAGATTTAGAATTGAATTATATGTAGGTTTGTGAATCTTGATAATTTGGGGCCGAAATACAATTATTGAAAGTTTAGGTGTCAAATTGTAATTTTTCAAGAGTTAAGGGGCTGACTTGCAATTTTTCTATTTTTGGAAGTACACGAGTTTATATAATATTTTCCTGGTTAATTAGGACGTCTGGTTAATTAGGACGTCTCTAATCTCAATGCACATTTATTTAAGCCTTTGAAGACTTTCTACGTTAAGCTAATGTCAATTTTGTAAGTTAGCTTTTAACTTATTCATGATTTGTGATAGTATGATTATTGATAAACGCTACGTCAAGATTTATGTTTATGTTCTAAAGTTCTATTGATATCCGAATTGTTCATGTCATGATATTTTGTTATCTTTCTTGAAACATGTGTACATGCCATGAAGCATAAGTAATGCATTAAGAATATTTTATCACTATCCAAGCTAGGATTGAAGATTATCCTAATGGAATGAACTCCTCTATCTACTTGGAGTGAATCCCCCACCTTAACGAAGAGCAGTTAGCGACCTCGAATGGGATAGTAACAATCCCAGGGTGGGGGTTATGTATGTACCCTCTCGTTGGTGGAGGCTAGAGAATGAGTTAGGTGAATGATGTTTACGTGAAACTTGAGTACTCTTAAGACAAAGTCATAGGTGGACGTTACCTGTCGTGTGGAGAAGATAACTTGTAGGTGCACGCGGGTTAATGGAGAACCTTTAGGTACCACCCTTTGTAAGAACAAGAAAAAATGATGATATTTAGTGAAAGCAAACATGTCAAGAAAGTATTATGTTATGATGATGATGATGTTACAAATTACTTTGTTTATGTAAAGGAATTTGGATGGGATAAAAATACAATTTTTGTAATGCAAGTTAATGTCATTCATGTATACATGTTATGTTTATTGTTAATTATACTTTTACATACTGTTAGTATGCTATTAATTCAACTTATTGAGATTTGTAAAAATCTAGGTATGGTAGTCCCAACTACCATTCCCACCTGCGATGATAGAAGTTTTTTCGAGTTAGGATGAAGAACAAAACAGCTTGGACTGACGAACTTGACCTAAATGGGAGAATGGAGTTGTTAATATTGTTTCTAGATATAGTTTTGTTCTTGATGTGAGAATTACGAAAACTACTTGGAAGTTTGTTATATGGAAATATGTGAAGTTTTTGAGGTTTGTAATTAAGGAGTAAGCTACTCCAAGACATTCTATTATACTTTTGGTTTGTAAATATTATACTGACTAGCTGTCCATATAATCTGCTATATGTTTATGATTATGAGTAATGTTTGAGATTTGAAGTTTATTCTGGAACAAAAATTATAAATTGAACAAGTTATTCTGTTGCGCTTATTGCATACGGCTAAAAGCATGCTATACGTGTATTGCATATTATTTATCATGATGGAGTATGTAACCATGTATTGCATATCTCGACGCTTCAGTCTCTGTTAAATTCTAAATGGAAGTTGGGGGTGTCGTCATAGCTGCTCATGATTCTTTTATTTTATTTTTGTTATTTTATTGAAACCACTCATGACTCTTATTATAATGCCAACACATCCAACTTGGAATTTATGGTAAATGAGTTTCCATTATTTAAGATGAAATTTAGACGAATTTGAGGAACTTTTACTGAGATTCTAACACTTCACCACTCCATGAACCTTGAAATATGCTTCAACAACACAACACTTTAAATGTAGTCAATCTAGATAAGAAATTTGCCCTTAAAGATAAGGACATTTTTAAGGGGCTTGGAGGAGTGTTACGTGCAGGTAGGCATAGGAAGCAGCCAGTCACTTGAATGGTAGATAAACCTTTTGTAACACCCCGTTCCACTAGGGCTTTTAAAGTTAGAGGAATCAGTCGCTACCAACCTAAACGTTACACTTTTGTATTAGGTATATATAAAAGATTCCATAATGGTTATAAAAGAAATAACAGTATAGTACTTGATTAAAAATGAAATCTCTCAAAAATACATTGTTCAGAAGCACTTATTAAATAAAAATGAATATGTTTCGTGCTACACATGATTTAATGAAAGCTGTAACTTAAAAATCAAAATTTCTTTCTTGGAGCCTCAAGCCTAAATGTCGTCGGTCATTACCTAGAACAGTATCCTTGCCCATGGGCCACATCAGGGGCGGAACCAGGAAATGTGGTTTGGGGGGTCAACTTACAAAAAAATAATTTTGGAGGGTCAAATACTAATTTTCATATAATCTACCTTATAAAATCACCTTTCAAAATTTAATTTTCTCTAAAATGAGTCAAAATACAGCTTGTAAGAACCACATCATGCAATAAACATAATAACAGTCTAGAATTTTCAGTTAACAATAACATTCTTGAGAAAAAATTACTTTACAACATGCATAAACATTTACCTCAAAGTATTGAAGAAACATTCTTTTCCTTTTAAGTTAGCCTTAATGGCTGTTATACGCTATTAACTTCGTGTGTTTAGTAGGGTTAGCGACCTTTACAATAAATGATTCTTTCCATGGCTAGCAAATAAGAACTTAGTCTCCTCAGGAATGGGTCATCACTAGGTGCAGTATTGCCAGTAATGCATTTTGACATTGCAATCCATCCCAAACTCACGTTACTGCTTTTACTATCATATGGCCCATTCATTATACTCATTAAACACATGCAATCATATCTTTTTCATTATATTTTCTTTCCTTGAATCTTAGCTTACCTTGCCTTTCATTTAAAAAAAATATGTGGTCATACTATATAATATTTAGTCACATCTTTGTTCATGCAGTCCTAAAATCATATGAAATTTCATTCATCATAAATAAGGTTCGTGAAAAGGGGCTATCAATGAAGGCTTGTACATATATATAATCATCTGTAAAAATTTACTACGTACATACAGTTGCAAAAGAGACTTTATGGTTTACATAAATCGAGGTGTCAAAAGACATGATCGTAGTCACTTGTCTCGGTCTTCGTGTAAATGAAGCTAAGATTACATATCTCCAAGCATTAAACCAAGCTTATAATATTTAGGTAATAGAATACACAAAGTAAACATTATGTGGAATATGCATCATGCACTAGACCTATGGGTAATTTGAGACATTTAAGTTCCTCAAACTACAATTCTTTCTTCGTCTTTTGGGGTATCACTCCCTTCAAAGTTTAATGTTCAACACCTCATAGGTGCAAACAATTCTTTGAATCTATAATCCCTAGTGAAAAGTTAGCGATTTAACCAATTATGTGTAAGGGAACTTCTGAAAGTGCGGTGCATTAGATCGGAATTTACTATGCAGGGATGAGTCCAAAGGACCTGCCTTGAAGAGGTTTTGCAACATCAAGAAAAAAAAAAAAAAAACACTTGCGTGCCTAACAGCTTGCTCACTTAACACTTGCTCCCCTGACATCTTACTCGCTTAAGACTTGCTCGCCTTTCCTTGCTCAACTCTCTCATTGCCTTTTCTTGCCCAACTTTATCCTCGTCTTTCCTCTCCCAACTCTTACACGATTTTAACTAGAACTTACTCATCTCCCAATGAAAATGTAAACCTCAGTCTCCACTTGTGTAACTCAACTCATACTCACAACTCACACTATTTTTTCTCGCTTCACTCCCCTTCCCAAACCTCTAATCTTAGATCTTAAAGTCTGTCTATGAGTCGGTATGCTAAGGGATAGAATGCATGAATTCGAGTGGATGGGTGGAACTTACTGCGGTGGTGCACGTAGACGTGGGGTGAAGATGCAGTGGCTTTTCTTCTTCTGTTCTTTCATGTTCTGATAATTAAGCGATGATCGGCAACACCTAAAGGCATGGTTACGCGGTGGTTCAGTACGTAAGGGTGCGCTACGTTAGCCACTTTGGTCCTTCTCTATCTTCGGTTAACCAAAACAGAGCATACATGACGTGATCTGTGTGTTACATACGGGTGATGCATGATACCGCGCGCGATGAAAGACTTACTGGTGGTCCATATATGGCATACAGTTGGGATCTTGCAAACGCTTGAACCCGACCACTTCACAGTGAAAGACAATGTAACCTCCTGGAAATTCTCAAAACGTTGTGAGTTTCCTCGTGTAGTTAATCTGATATGTAACTGATCACAGTCGACGCATGGTTTTAAATAATGCTCAACAGCGAGACGAAGGAGAAGAAGATGAAAGTGAAAAACTGGAAAACTATTAGAACTGATCATGAAAGAGTAGGAGATGTATTTATAGGATGATCAATTGGCTAGACGTTTGGCGTTATACATCCCGTGCATTACGTTCTGTGTAATTACTCTTGTAACTAGGCCGGGTCATCCTAGATGATTATGCTTGAATAACTATGATAATATATAGCCTAGTTTATATATGCGGGACTTCTTGAATTCCATTGAAACTCTCAAGATCAGATTCAGCATGATTCCTCGGAAATCCTATCACTTTATCAAGTTATAGAACATTTTTTTTAGTTTTAAGCATATTTTATGAATGCGGATATGTACATATATTACAAAAGAGAAAATCAACTGGCTAGGATGGAAGAATATTTAGGACTCTCGCCGCGGCCTTTTAATTTCATGTAGCTTTACAGCCTAGAGTGCACCAATATGCACGCGCATGAGTCCTATCTAACCATTCAAAGATTTTTCCAATACGTACCAACTTAATTGTTTACAGCTCGATCTTTCCAACTTTCACGTTATTATATATTTTATTTAATTTTAGCTTTTTCCCTACTTTTGTAAATAGAGAAGACAACAACTTCGCTTTCTTTAATATGGAAAATGTGCTTAATTCAACTATCGCCTCAGGGGAAGTTTCGTGCGGCCTTAGATCTAATTCCCATGCACACCCTTTAGCAAATTACTAGGGCATGCATCATGCATGTCCTTTCAGAGTAGACGTTGAACATTAAGGCTCTTGGATTCAGAAAATGTTTTATCTTATTTCAACTTATCTTATTATTACAACTTTCTAAAAATTTCATATAAAATATAATAAATAATTTAATATTTTTAAATCTCAATTCAACTTTTTCAAATCTCAAAACAATAATATATTAAAAGATAATATTTTAATAATATTTTTTTTCAATTTTTATCTTTCATCTAAAACCATCTCATCTCGTCTCTGAATCCAAAACAGTTATAATATTTCTTGGGGAGGTTGAATTAAAAGATGGGTTTTCAATAACTATATAATTAGTCTTTATGATGGAGAAAATTTGAATGGGTGAAAGCAATTTAACCATTTAATTGTGATAATTATAACATTATTCCTTATGGTAAAATGTTAGCTTTCTAATTCGTGAATAATGAAATAGAGTATAATAATATAGGAATCAGATGCTTGCGATTTTAAAAGGACAATAAAAGTATTACTATATATTGGCCTTAATTTTAAACAAACAAACACACACACACACATTTTATATGTTTTTATTTTTATAATTTATATTTCAAACTAAATTTCCTAAATGTCAAAACATTGAAAAACACATACTTATAATTAATTTGTGTATGTATATAAATGTATTTATATTGATATGAGAAATCATGATATTATGGAGATCAGTAAATTAGCTTTATCATTTGTAATTACAAAAAGAAATAAACTGTTATTTCATGTGGATGTTTGGATATTATATATATATATATAAATATATATATAATAGAGAGAGAGAGAGAGAGAGAGAGAGAGAGTACATTAATCCTTCAAAATATGATTATTGCATGTGTAAGAAATAATCGTAATTTAATCCATGTAAGAAAAACGAGTCCATTCTCGTAGTTATTGGTACGTCGTTGTTTTCGTTGTAAATATCTAGTCACGAACAAACGTTCTTCTTCTATAGTGTACAATTAATGTGAGGATTGAGTCAGCTTAATTAGGTGCGCACGCACATTTACGTCGATTAATTAGAGGACTTTAAAAGATTTTTCTGTCCTTCTAGGATAATCTATCAGGTGGTATCAACTTTTTCCCACTATGAAATTCAAATATTTATAATAGAGAGGAGCTTTACTTAAAAAAGAGAAATGCTTAGCCATAAATAAATATCATAAAAATAAATTTATAAACTGACGTAGTTTGATGTGATACATTAGATTGTAAAATTATTTTTTTAATTAAATAAATTTAATATATCATATAAAATTATGTTAATTTATAAATTTATATTTATAAAATATAATTATGGCTGTAGCAGTTTTTTTAAAATATATATATATATATATACATCTAGCTATGCCACCGTACGTATAGCCACCAAAGCCTCTCAAAAATCCAAGTAGGCCAGTATGCTCGTGGGGGGAGAAGATATTGTTGGTCACAATGGAATTGTTTAATTTATCTATTAAAAGAAGAAAATCACAATATTTGTGCCGAGATAAGAATCTATATATATTAAATAATTTTCAAAGTAAAAGCCCTATTTTCGTGAAGTCGCATCACTTTGACCTCCACTTGCAGTACAGTTAAATGAAAAATTAAGGTCCGTTTGGATGTTCATATGGCATCATCTTATATTATTTTATCATCTAAACATTGCTCAAATAATACTAGTATTTTTTAATTTTTAATTTTTAATTTTTTTATCTAATTATTACAATTTGTCCAAACTTCTAAACAAAATACAAAAAATAATTCAACATTTTCAAATCTCAAAATAAAAATTATATTAAAAAATTATATTCTAACAATATTTTAATTTTATAAGATTTTTATTTAACTTTTTCTATCTCATTTTCCAAACCCTATAAAAAATCTTAACTCAAACTATTTTATTATTATTCATAAATTATTTCACTATTATTCACATTTTTTTTTATTTCATTTCATTTCAATATCCAAACGTGACCTCTTAAAAAACAAGACTCATCGATAGACATATTTTCTCTCTAGAGATATTAGAGAGGTGATGTTTAGTCCAGATTCTATTCGTGTATAAAAGAGAGGTTTTTGGCCGCTGTGTACGATCACGGCTATTTTTTCAAAAGATTGGATGGAAGACTTGGAAGAAAAATGGGATCAACTTTGACTAACGGAAGAAGAGCACGACTTGATCAACCTGGAAGGGGAAATTTCAGAGAAACTGGTTAGCGAAGTTTGGTGGGATTGCTCTGTTCGATCCGATAAAGTTATAAACAAAGATGTGATCCATCAGGAGAGAGTGTTGGGCAGAATGATCTCATCATCATATTTGAAAGTTGAAACTGAAGCGGATAAGCAGATCACATTGAATATTCTTGTTATATCATTAGCATATTCCTCTACAGAAGACATTGATTCTTGTTTATCATTTGTGGAAACCAAAGTCATTGATGATATGAACACATTTTTAACACACGAGTTCACAAAAGAGTAGGTAGAAGTTGCACTAAAACAAATGGTCCATTTAAAATCCGCAGGCTGGAATGGTTTTGGAGCTAGCATGTTTCTTCAGAGTCGTTGGCACATAGTGGGTAATGATGTGTGCAAAGCAGTGCTCAAAATTTTGAGTGGAGAGGGTATGAATTTTGATCTAAACTATAATTATATTGCTCTTATTCTGAAAATAAAAAAATCCTATACATGTGAGTGATTACAAGCCCCATAAGTCATTGCAATGTGTTGTACAAATTTGTCTCCAAAGTGCTAGCCAATAGATTGAAGGGTATGTTACCTCATGTAATATCTAGTAATCAAAGTGCATTTGTAGATTAATATTGAAAATTAATTATATCATGATAGCTTATGAGGTGCCCCATTTTATGAGAACTAGACAGTGTGAAAAAGTTGGAAGCATGGTAATGAAATTAAACGTGTTCAAAGATTATGATTGAGTTGTGTGGACTGATATAGAATCAGTGATGAGGAAGCTTGGCTTTAATGAAAAGTGGGTTTGATGATGACTTGCGTTACCTCAGTTACTTATTGTGACACCCCTAGGTCACCACTTGGGATGTAACGGAGATTTGGAGTGTCGGGATATACAATACAAAGTTACATACTTTTATTCGTGACAATTAATATGGAATGTATTCTAGTATGCAACTAATAGTATACAATAATCGTAGTGGAATAAGGGTGACTTAAAATTTTTTTATACCAGAATGAGCTAAACATTTCAAATGATTAATTAACCATAAATAGATACTGCCTCACTTAAGAGATCCACATAAGTTCCGACATAAAGTGGGTTATAGAATCTCCTTAATACAGATACTACATAGTCAGATCAAATCTCTCATCTGCTCTATGGTGTATAAAGCCATCGCTATAAACACTAAGATCAAATCTAGCCTCTTCTCAAGATCGGGCTCATCCTCAACCATATGTATATATTATGTATTAGCTAATAATACAAGCATAATACTTTTATAATTAAATATATAATATATATGTAACCTAAATATTTATGCCTATATATTGAATATGCTTCATAGCTATATTTTATAATTATACAATAATTAACCGATAAGATTTAATAATTTCATATACTAATATGCAAGAAACATATATGAAATAGATCATATATTCCATATATTGTTATTATGGATAAATATCAACTAACTACATATTAATTATTTATAAATTTTTAAAATGTTATAATTCAATAGAGGTTCTACTTGTTAGTTATACAAATTCAATATTAAAATTTTAATTTATCTAATTTATTAATTATTAAATTTTATTTCTAAAAAAAAAAAAACAACTGAGTTGAGAGTTTAATTAGCTTATCGAGTTGAGCTCGACAAGCTAAAGACCAGCTCGGCTCGATTACAACGCTAGTCATTTCCCTAATCCCAGTGCAGTGTTTGATCAGTTAGCACAAGCAAAATTAGAAGAATATCAACAAGCCAACAGCACTCAACAACATGATACAAGATTGGAAGGCAGAATTTGGGATGCAGCAATATTAGCTTCTAATAATCTGAAGATGGGTGATTGGATCTGTTATTAGAGATAGTGATGGTAATATTCTTGCTTCTCTATGTGCCTAATTTTTTTTTTTTTTTCAAATTCTCAACCCGTTTTAGCAAAATGCTTTGCTCTGTAGAGAACATTACAATTATGTGCAAATTTGGGCTTTCAATGTGTTCATTTAGAAGGAGATGCAAAAACTGTTACACAGACACGTAAGAAAGACGAGGAATATGGACAGGTCCTGATTGTATGCACTGCAACTGTTGTAACGAAATTTTTACTAGGATCCCTCACTTTTATTTTTGTATCTTCATATTTATTTTAAATGAAAATATAATTAGAAAGAAAGAAAAAAGAAAATACTAACTTGCTCATGGATTTCCTCTTTTGGTTTGATTGTTCGTGTATTTTATTTATTTAATTTTTAAATTTTTTAAAAAAATCACGGCTAGTAATATGTGTATTTTTTTAAATAGAAATAATTTGTACAAATTCTAAATAAACAAGTTTCGAGTAAGTCTTTGTAAAAAAATAAATCTGTAAAAAAAACTATTACAGATTGTAAGTTCCAATTTTTTTTTTTTAATTTTATAAAATACTTGTAGGAAACTTATAACTTGGACGTATTTTTACTTTTTTTAAAAATATTTAAAAAAAAAAAGAAAAAAGAATGATTGGACTAGTGGACACGCTCAGTACCAGTAGCTTTCACCCAAAGAAAAAATGAAAGCCGTCAAAACTTGTAATTCAAAGAACTTTAAAGAGCTTGCTTTAGCCGTTCTAGATGCATGGTCTAATTGGGAGGGACATGGTCTCGTTGAACACGAGTATACAACTCCATTAAGCAAGATGAAATTCCCATTCTGTACACTGATATAATAATATATTACAAACTACTTTGCCAACCACTACGGTTCCTACGGAGACTGATGCAACGAAGCAAACTCTAAAAGCATTTGGTTGGTTCTTTTTGTCCGAATATAAGCATCTCGTCGTACAAAGAAGAAAATATCTATAACATTTTTAAAATTATCCAAATTTCAAAACTAAAGTGAAAAATACGATACATTTTAAACAATAATTCATGTTCATTAATATTAAACTTAAAAGTAATGCTCATTCTTTATTTTACTCTTATCCTTACACCATGTTAAATAATTAAAAATTATATTTTATTTTGAATAGTACTAAGTACAAGTTTTAAATAGATAAGCTTCGCACAGTTTATTTATGAAACGAGAAAAGATATTTACAATCGTAAATTGTGCAACCGCTACGTAATCGTTTTGAAAAAAATAAATAAAATAGAGACCTATATGAAAAAAAAAAATTAATTTTTTAATAGTGGACCCTATTTTTTTTCAAAACGATTACGCGGCGTTTACGCATTTCACGATTATATGTAGAATTACTCTGATAAGAAAGTATGATGAATAGTGTTTCAATGCAATTCACTTGCGCTTCTGTCGTCTAAACTTTTAAGATCTTAGTATTTCAACAAAAACTTTTTATAAGATGCAAACTTTTCTTTTTCTTCTTCTTGTTTATTTGTTAGTTTTTCCCCATTTTGTTTTTTAATTTCTTAAAGAAGTGGGTAGTCCCATAATTAATCTATCCTCGAACTGCCAGGAACACCCAGAACTATCTTCTATTTGAACTCTAAAATATAAAATAAAAGTGAGATAAATATAAAATAAGAGATAGTAGATATAGGAGGATTCAGATTCCTAAATCTTCTATCCAAATTTTATAGCTTAGATTGAAAAAGAGATAAACACATCTATATTTATTAGAGCGGTGCTACTCTGGCTACTTTGCTGCCGGAGTAGCACCGCTCAAGTGTACCGCTAGTTAATTTTTAACTTTTTTTTTTAACATTTTTTAATATATTTAAATATTTTTAAAAAACATAAAAAATACATCAATACATTTAAAATGATTTTCTTAATCATTAAGTGAAAATAAAATTAAAATGGCAAGCTGTATACTTGAATGGTAAACTTCGGACAGTAAAGTAGTATTTCTCTATTTATTAAATATTTTTTTTATAGCGTATATTTATTAAGTATTTAATTCACTAGAAGATTGCATATTTTATATATACATTTTTTTGAAATGAAATGCTACATGAAAGTTTTATATTACATGCCTTCATTAATCAATATGTGTATTTAAGTAGAATGATAAAAATATCAAATCATTTATTAATTGGAGGAGATGAAAACTCCCTTAAAACATTTCAGATTTCTCTTATATATATATATAGATCCTTTTAAAGGGATTAAAACAGTGTCAAGAGGCGGATGACTGGAATGTACAACCGTTTTGTCCTCTCGAATAAAATCAGTTTTAATAACGTTTAAAACATTTTTTGAGACATAGTAGTTTTCAAGAAAATCAAAGAAAGGAATCTCTTGTTGGAGATCGTTCATCTTTTCTTTCCATTTTCTTTTAACTCTAAGTTTTTCAGAATTAGAGAAAGTCATATGATAAGTTTTTCGCTTAGCAAGGTTTTTTTTTGAATTGTATTCGTTAAAAAGCTTGATTAAATCATAGTTAAAAATGCGATTTAAAACATTCAAACTATGATGAACAGGAGGTAGGGATGCAGCCATATCCGACGCTGTTGGAGACAAAGATGATGTATCTTCGTCTTCTTTAGCTTCATCCTTTACGGATTTATCCTTAGCAAAATAAAAAGCAGAAGTAATCTGAGAGGAGGTGCTAAGTCCTTTCAGTTTTAAATCTGGTTTTAAATTAATATTTGGTTGGGCTTTTTGGGCTGAATCTTCCAGAAATTGTTGGAGATTTTGGTCTCGCCTTACTGGTAACTCAGAAACAGAACCAATAAAAGAATATCTAGATCCAGCAAAAGAATTTTTTCGTAAGGCTGGGGTTTGATCAAAACTAATTTTAACAGTACCATCAAGGTATTGTTTAATATAGTCAATATTGGGATTGGAGATATTCCTTGGAGGGGGCGGACATTCATTTTCCAAGATCCATTCTTTTGGGAGATTAATGTCACTCCAGTGAATGATTTTTGGAATTTGGATGTTCGCATTCTAGGTTGAACTCTGTATGAGCAGAGTCTCACCGGGGGTAGATTTTAAAATCATCTTTGGAGTTAAACTTGTTTTTAAAAGACGGTAATAAATTCTGTAAACAAGGGCAAGAGGTTTACTGCCTTCAAGCATATCGTAACCCTCTGTTTGAATATTCAAAGTTAACACTTTGATGATATGGGGGTCATCAAGAGCAATTAAAATATTTGGAAAACAATCAAAATGGACTGGGCCATTGATTAAAGAAGATTGGATAATGCCAAGAGCACTGGCCTCAAAGTTTCGAAAACGAGTGTCTCTTAAACATAGTAAAACAGCAGCTGGGATGCCAATCCTAGTTAAAGGTTTGGCTGCAATTTGGACAGAACCTATATGAAGAAATCTGTATCCTTTGGCCAAGGAATCTCGAATGAGTTTCTTGGTAAAAAGATAGCATTTCTCATCAGGTTTTGAAATAGAATAGGTTTGTTCAAATGTTTTAACATGGAAATCAGAAGTAAAACTTCGTTGAAGCCAAGAGGTTTGGTAAATAGAGTTAAAACTAATCTTAGGAATTTCCCAAGATTGAGAAGTATTTGAGGATTGCTCCTCAATGATATGATCTTCCTCATTAATAATATCAGGAGGCATAGACGACCTCGAACTAATTGTTGAATTAGATCGAAACATTCTTTTTACTTTGTACCTAAACAAACTAGTTCTTCGCACCTCGGGGTCCTGCGAGTACTCTCATCTCACCCCTATACCTAATTGCCCTTGACACGGGTCTTACAAGGTTCTGGGTCTCTTGAATCAAATGGTCTCCAGACAAAGTAGGAACTCAGAGATCAGGTTGTAAAGGAACAAAATAAAAGAAATGGATAAACCTAACCGCGAACAATTAGTAACAAGAGCCGGGCTTTTGGCTCTGATACCAAAAGGGAACGGAAGCAGATAAGACTGAAGAAGAAGAGAAGGAAGAGAAAGAAGAAGAGAAGGAAGAGAAAATGAAGGACCAGATAACTGGAGATAGTGGACCAGATAACTGGTGGACCAGATAACTGGAGATAGATGATGCACAGTTATTTAGCACAGTTAATAAACTCCTGCGGCAGAGCCGACCTGGAGTATGCAGATGCATGAGCAAATATGAGGCGGCATGGCCGACCGATGCATGATATGTTTATGCAAAAATAAGATAATAAATATAAACAAACTTGTATTGAAAATAGAACGTAAACAGATACAAGTTACAAAGTTGGGAAATAGTCACAAGGTTCAGGGCTTGTGGATCACAAGGTTGGAGAAGAGAGGGTAAGTACCTTGAGAGAGAGAGAGAGAGAGAGAGAGGAGAGATAAGTGTTTCAAACAAGTGATGCCTCAGACTAAGGCCAGGCTTCTCTTTTATAGGCGAAGAGAGCACTGTTACAATTTACTGTTTGGAATAGTTAAATGAAACAGTAAAGAAATAAAGCCGGTCAATGAACAGTAAAAGTGAACAGTATTTTTTACTATTCATTACATGTTGCCAAAACGATGTCGAATCCGGGTAGAGGGGTCCGTCATCTTTCTTGCTGACACATGGCTCTGGTAGTGGAGTCTTGACTCAGCAAAGTATTTATTCTGTCTTCTTCCGAGTAGAGGGAATGAGGACAAATCTTCATTCATCATCGGACAGTTTTGGAGTATCATACTCTTTGTCGTGTCCAAAGAAGGAGTAGGGATCATATGGTTCATTGTCAACAGAGGCTTCAGAAGAGGCTTCTGTTTTCTCATCATCAGAAGGTTCTTGTGAAAGAGTCTTCTTTAATAAGTGAATTAAATCCTTATTTTCAATTCCAGGAATAATATTCTTTTTCTTGGATTTGGAGGATTTAACTGAAGTAGTTGAAGTAGTCTCCTTTCCTTTTCCTTTGGAGGAAGTTGAGGTAGGAGTTTTGTTCTTGGCTGATTTGGAGTCAGTCTTTGAAGTAATGGGGAGATTTTCAGGGAACTCGATCATGTTGGTTAAATCAGGAGCGAGTTGTGAGAAATCTCTGGAAACATTTTTTGAAATATCGGCAGAATAACTGAACTTATCCCACCATTTAGTGAAGCAGTGGCGACTCAAGATATCACCATTCCTTTGATAATTCCATTTTAATATCCAGGGTATTTTGTACTTCTGGCAGAAATGGAGATCATAAGGGAATTTTTGTTGGTGATGACTGAGTTTGGAAGTAATGGTGTCGGAGAAAATCTTGTAGGTAGAAACAAGATCTTCAGGGAGATTTTGGGGAATTAAACCAAATTGATCCCACCATTGAAGGAACCAAAGTGGAAAATCTGGTTTTGAAATTTTGTCAAAGGATAAGAACCAGGAATGGCTCATATCGGGAGTCTGGTGAAGCATGAAGCGGAACCAGGCTTTGACATAATCATGGTAATTGAAATAAATGTCAGTGTCAAGTTTTTTGGAGGAGAATGGATTACCCTCCCATTGTTCTTCAGTGATGAAGGAAACAATTTTGGCACTGTGATAAATTAATTTTTTGGGGTCATTTTTATCGAAGATGGGTTTGATAAAAATAGACTTGGTTTGAAGTAGGATGGAAGTATAGAACTGGAGATTTTTGTTTGAATTTTCAGGAATCCAATGGAATCCTGGGGGAAAATAAGAGGTGGCCAATTTGAATATGTCATTCTGTTTGGCACGGTTTGGTTCTATATGAAATAAGTTATTCCCAAAGGGTTTGGGGATATAGGGAGAATTATTTTTCTTCTGGAATCGGAAGGAAATTTCAGAAGGTCCAGATGCAATGGCTTTGGCGTAAGGATCATGATCCGTAGCCAAGGTTAAAGCATATGAAGCAGATGTACCAAGAGGTGTGAACCTATTGGCAATGTCAAGGGAAGTAGCTGGCTCAGTTTTGGTGAGCTTTTTAGTAGGGGCAGGAGGAGGTAGTGCAGGCAGGGATGAAGAAGCAAGGGTAGAGTGTTTAGGTCTTCCTTTTTTCTTTTCCATGGTTGGGTGTCTGCAAAAATTCACGGGTAAGAAAATCAGGTATTGAATTTTTTGAACCGGAGATATACTCTATATCAAAATCGAAAACACTTAAAATAGCTTGCCATCGTGCAAAAATTTGTTTTGATGCAATGTTTTGAACATCATTTTCCAAAACATATTTGGCTGACTGGCAGTCAATCCTTAATAGGAATTTTTTATTAAGTAAATCAGATTGAAATTTTGATATGCATAGTACTATAGAAAGGATTTCTTTTTTAATAGTGCTATAATTAAATTGTGCAGGGGTCCAGGTTCCAGAATGGAAGCGAACAATTTGTTCAGATGAACCTAGTAAAACACTTTGTTTCAGAATGCCACCGTAACCAATATCGGAGGCATCAGTTTCAACAATTTTAAATAGTTCAGAATCAGAAATACCAAGACATGGAAGAGTTCTAACATGTGTCTTGATTTTCTGTATTAAAGCGGTATGATTATCTGACCATGGTGGAGGATTTTTTTGCAACCGTTTATATAAAGGACGGCACTGTTTCCTCAAATCTTGGTAGAATTCAGCAACATAGTTAAGAGATCCAAGAAATCTCTGTAACTGTTTTTTATCAAGAATTTGATCAGGAAATTTTTCAGCAAAATTAATGGCTCGATTGATAGGTCTGATTTTCCCTTCAGAAATATCATAACCGAGGAATCTGATTTTGGTTTGAAATAATTTGATCTTGGGGGCAGAGACAACAAGACCATTGCGTTTGATGATATTGAGAAACGTCTCAAGATGTTTCCAATGTTCATCAATGGATTTTGAAAAGATAAGGATATCGTCGATATAGACGATTGAGAAAGTACTGAATGAATTAAAGATATCGTTCATGATATTCTGAAATTCACTCGGAGCATTTTTGAGACCAAAGGGCATAACATTCCATTCGAAATGTCCAAAGGGGGTAGCAAAGGCTGTTTTGTATCGGTCTGACTCGCTAATCTGGATCTGCCAAAATCCTGACTTAAGGTCAAACTTTGAATAAATAACTGACTCACAAAGTCTCTGGATGAGGTCATTTTTATTTGGGATAGGATATCTTATCCACTCTAAGACCTTATTCAGGGGCTTGTAATTAATGACTAAACGGGGGGTTCCTCGCTCAATCTCAGCATTTTTTTGAACATAAAAGGCAGCACATGACCAGGGGGACTTGCTATGTCTAATAATATTCTTATCGAGGAGATCAAAAATTTCTTTTTTGCAAATCTCTAAGGTCACGCTATTCATCTGAATGGCATTGGCCTTAGTGGGGATATTTTTCTCGTTAAATCCTTTAACATAAGGAAGAGAAACAATATATTTCTTCCTATGCCAGAAAGCATTGGGAATATCAGAACAGACTTCAAAAATTAATTTTTTGTTAAAATTATCAATTTTTGATTGAAGTAATTTGCTGGATAGTTGATCTGAAATCTTTTTATATTTGATTTCTTGCTGTAAAAAACACAGCCATTTTGTTTTTGCAGAAAGCAAAGATTTCAGGCCTTTATCAGCTTTGATCTCATCACGAGATGCAAAATGAAATTTGACTTTTTGACCCAAGAGATTGGTAGTGATACCATCCTCTTCAGTTATAAAAGGATACAGGGATGAAATAAAAGGAATGCCTAATATGACTTTATCAGACATATTTCGGACTAAAACAGAAGGTATTTTAAAACAAACATTATCCTGGCAAATGTGAGCATTGTTGAGCTCATAATTGATCTTCATTTGGGATCCGTTTGCAGAAGATAATTTTTCAGTAGATTTTTCAAAATATTTGGAAGGTATTAGGCCTTCTTGTATGCAATTTAAATCAGAACCAGAATCAATCATAGCAACAACAGAAAAATGAAAATCATGTGAAACAACAATAGTAACACGTGAAAACCACTTTGGAGGAATTGTATGATGAACTAAACAGATCTGGTTTCGTGCTGATGACTCAGCTTTTTCACCATTATCTGATTCATTTGCTTGCTCATTATCAGATGGTATTTCATGATCAAATTGTTTGTCAATTTGAAAACGTAGAAATTCTTGTTTTAGTTCAGTATTTTCAAGTTGAAGATTACTGATCTCAGTTTTGAGTTCATTAATCTCTTTCTTGATAGTATTGATTTCATTTTGTAAATCATTTGTAGAAATGACCTTGGGTTTTTGTTTGTTAAAACGTTCCAAGGTATCTTGAAAGCTAATCCTGGGTTTTGAAGTGGAAGCCTCTGGTTCTTTACGAAGCAGGTTCTTCTTAAACTTAAGAAGATATTCTTCTTTAAGTTCAGGATTAGTGATTTGAGAAATTAAACTTAATAAAAGATTTTCTTGCTCTTCTTCTTTGGATATAGAATTAATTGTTTTATCCAATGAATTACAGCAAGATTTTTTACAATTGCATCCGAGCTTGATATTAGCAGAATCATCTGATTTGGCTGCTGAGTGATATTCAGAATCACTAGAGCTTATATCAAGGATATCAGAAGATGAAGTAGAATGTGTTTCTAGGAGACGAAACAATTCTTCTTGATTAATGACATCAATATTCAGCTCGTTAAGCTTTTTCTGGAATTTGCTGGGTTTCTGGGGACATTTATTAGCAAAATGTCCAGATTTCCCGCAATTATAGCAATTGTCTTTTGAAAAACTGGGTTTCTTTTTTGAGGAAAACTTTGGTTTTGAAAAGGGTTTTTTGTGAGGTTTTTTATAAAATTCATCACTGGGTTTTTTTCTTGGTTCCCTGTGAGGTTTGGAATGTTTTATAAAATTATGCTTACGTCGAGATGGAGCAATAGGAGGAAAGCCATATTGTTGACAAAAGTTTCCCATTTCATATTTGGCTTTCGAACTATTCTTCAGCTGTTCTCGCAGCATTCTTTGATCATTACACATACGGATACCAAGTTTCTTAATTACACTGCATATATCACCATAGGTGTAGCTGTCATAATTAAGGAACCCAGAGATATCTGTAAGTTCATCTTTAACCTTATGAGCAAACGTCCAAGGGACGTTTGCCCAGTGGACAAAGTGATAGAAAAATCCAACAAATTCAGAGTGCACAAACGCATGGAAAAATCTAACAAATCTATGTAAAATCTTCAAATTAATGGCACCTAAAATAAAAAAAATTGAACTGCAGAAAACAAGCTTTATGAAATATCCAGAGAGCACAAAATATTAAGAGAATAAATCCAAAGAGAGAATGTGAAAAAACTCATATGAAAAATAGTGTAATAAGAAAAAACAGATTAAAAAATATAGTTATGAAATGTAATAGATGGTAATGTCTGATAAATTTATATATATGATAATAAAGTAGATTTTACATGACTATATGTCAATCCACAATAGGCTAAAAAATGAGAGTTTAAATGTATACAAATTCTCGAATTTAACTACAAATGGATAAAGTTTTATCTATATTTTAATATTTCGTCCTTGATCATAAAAAACATAATATATGTTATCTGCAAAATTTTATTACGAATTATAAAATAGTGAAACATTATTAAAATAGAAAGTTAACGTGTACTATCTACTTATATTCATATTGTGCCTTACATATATCAAAAGTATAAAGAACATATTTAAATTAAAAAATAAAAAATTCTTTATTAAAATTTGAAAATTAAAATTAATGTTAATGATAATTTTGTTAGGTTTCTATATATATAAAAAAAGATGGGGTGAATTCATTTGATTATGGGACAAAACATTTTTAAATTATGGATTATACTTAAAGATTATTGAAAAAAAATTGTTTTAATTTTATCTTCTTTATGAGAAGATAATTTGTTAGTAATTATTAAACATTTATTCATAAATATGTAAAAGAAAAATTCTAACATTATATAAATTTTCAAAGAACGAAAAAAATAAAAATTTTCTAATATATATTAATATATTCTAGATCATATTATTCAGTACTACAAATAATGTTACATTACTCATTTTTCACATCTAAAGCTTAAATACTATAATCCAATTATAAAGCTCAAATTAATTTATAACATTACTCATTTTTCACATCTAAAGCTTAAGAGATAGGTTTCAATACGTATAAAAAAATTTACTTTTTTGACTTTTTATTCAATTTTTAATATGNAAACAAACTATAGTACATTAGAAACTGTAGATATATCTCAAATAATGTAATTAATTTCAGGATAATTAATAAACTATTCAATTTATCCGAAAATGAAAAAAAATATTTAAGTTTATTTCTTAATAAATTATTAAACAAAAGTCATTAATAAAATGGAAAAATTAGATTTATACTAAAATGTAACAAATCAATTCGATATTTACATAATTCAAAATTAAAGAAAATAAAATGTTGCACAACATTAAAGTTTAATTTTCAAGATTTTAGTTTTTTATTAAAATTTTATGAAGACTTGGTATCAATTTGGAAAAAAAAAATACTATAATCCAATTGTAAAGCTCAAATTAATTTATAACATTACTCATTTTTCACATCTAAAGCTTAAGAGATAGGTTTCGATACGTACAAAAAAATTTACTTTTTTGACTTTGTATTCAATTTTTAATATGCTTAAACATTAAAAAAAAATTCACAATATCATTAAAAATACTTTTTTATAATAATGAGATAAAATGAAATGAATTAATAGTGTTTCTATAAAGTCAGGGGCAAAATAGGAAAAAATTTATTGAACAGTGTTATACCCATTGCCAATTCGCACAGCCGGTGGTTTGAGCCGCTTGCGGCGGTTAACAGCGGCACGATAGGAGCTGAAATTGGAACGGGAGGAACGCCGGACGCAGGCGAAGAAAATGGACCGGGCGGTGTTGGCCACGCTGGCGTGTGGCGGCGCACTGGAGCGGACGAAGAAATGGGCCGGCGTCGGCTTGGATTCGCTCGTGGAGGTCAACGGCGGCACGATAGGGGCTGAGATTGGAAGGGGAGAAATGCCGGTTGGAGGGGAAGAGAACCACCGCGGTGGTGTTGGTCACGCCGGCGTGCGGCGGTGCTCTGCAGGACACGAAGCGGACGGGGGAGGGGCTGGGGCAAAACCGAAAATTTGGAAAACAATCAGGGGCAAAATGGAAAAAAGTCAGGGACAAAACGAGAATTGAGAAACAAGAGCAGGGGCAAAACGGAAAAAAAAAGTTAGACGAAAATACTGTTACTAACCTATCCGCACTTTATATATAAGTAGATATAATATAATTATATATATGTCTCTATCTCATTGTTAAAAGTTCTAATTAATTAATAGAAATTCAAAGTGATATTTTTGTTTTTTATTATTTTACTTTTGTTTAGGGAGTAAGTATTCCATAGTTAATTGGCCTCAAACGATCAGTAACACCCAGAGCTATCGTCATGTCTAAGGAAAACCTGGAGGGGCCTCCTTTTTCTGGGATTTGTGACCCACGATGGAAATGCGCCTAAAAAGAAGACCCAATAATGCAGAGCGAATCTCACCATTCTCTTTATACCGCACCACCCGCCATTGTCGTAGCTTCCAAAAACTCTCTCACCCGAATTAAACCAATGGAGTAGGTCCACCTGTCTCTCACTTCTTCTGCTTTTTTGCAGATTTCACTTCATAGGTCCTTTTCTTTTTTCCTTCGCCCCCCACTTTTCCTTACTATACTGAAAAGACGAGCGCGCAGTGTCTTTACTAGCTCTATTTAAGCATCTGCACCCACTTTGCACTCCTTCATGCCAAATTCACATCCTTTACTAATTTCTTTCTCCGTTTGTCTGGGAATTATATTCAACTTTTCAATAATTAACCAAAGATGAAGAACAAAGCATCCAGGATATTGAAGCAGATAATAACTACGTTGAGCTCAATGGCCAAGGCTAAAGCTCTGCATCTCAAGAGCAAAACAAGGGTCATCAATTCTCGCCTGATTATATTCTCGTTGCTTCACAAGAAGAAGTTCCTCATGGTCAGTTCTCTCTCCCGCAGCATTCAGCAAAGAAAGAGCTCCATCTCTCTGAAGCTCCGTGCTTTGCTTGACAAGCATTCCCACGTTGAAGACGATGTCTATGTTTCTGACCAA
>QEOT01001186.1:150286-182822 GCA_003123785.1 Pterocarya stenoptera
AACAACTTCTCAATATTCTTATTCGGATGCAACACACCAAAAAAACCCCATAAAGGTAGATCATCCAAAAGGAATTTAAGCCAGTAATTATTCTCAATGGCATCCTTGAACTGTCTAACCTTCGCTTCATCAAGATCCAGAGAACAAATGACAATCAATTCATTTCCACCAAGGACCTTGCCTTTGATATCTCCAGACCCGCCCATCCTTTCACCTGCATGTCCTTCCATTGTGATTTTTGTTCTTGCAGATTCTCGAGCCATCTCAACATCAGGTTCATCCATTCGATGGATACTCCCTTGCTTTATCACAGATTCACCAGCATAACAACACACACTCAAAGGTTCTCTCCTATACCCCAACACCCAAACCATAAGACACAAGCCGAAGGAAGAAACATAGGATAGCAAGAATGAAAGCAGAAACACCAATAAATCCAACCGAAGCCCAGCAATGGCAATTTGCAGTGTCTCAGCCACCTTGGTAGTACTGAAATGCATGAAGAAAGGCGTTGAAAACCCCACCAGGGTCCTCTCTCCTTCTTAATCCAACCAGCAAGCTAGATACTCACTATAGCCCGCTTGGCATGAATGGCACCGAGGTTGGTGTCCTTGGTCATGTCCAACATTTGCTGCAAAGTGGAGAACAATGGAGAATCCACACCCATGATTCTAAGATCCATTTCATTCTTCTGGGTAGGTTGGTTTCCTAACTGACGCAAAATGCTAGAAAACTTTCTTGGAAATTTCAGAAATGAAGCTGATCGATTTACGCTCCAGAGAGACGCAGAGAAATGGGATAGGAGTGATCTATGAGTTGGAAATAGCATGGCTGGTTTTTTTTTATGGTGATGGTGAGGAGTTGAGAATTTGAAAATCGATCACATCGGAATCAAACTTCCATCTGATGGCTAGGCCTTCACCTTTTACGGTTAGTGTATAGTTTGCGCTAAGGACAACCAACTGAAAGGAAGGAGAGGAAATAATTTCTGAAAGGAAAAGAAGGGAGCGGAAGTTGGAGAAGAAAATCTGATGATTGAGAAAATAATTTTTGATTGCTAAAGGGATTTATTGCACATTCTTCTTCCAGTATTTCACAGCTTTGGTGCTCCAGAGAGTTCGAGTTTTCATTCAAACAACTCCTAAATTCTCTTATTTTCTGTAGGACTCGATCTTGAGTTTGTAGCGATTGTTCTACCATCTCCCTGGTTTTAAGCAGAGCTACAATAATTTCTTCCATAGTTGATGGCATAGAGATCGATGTGTGATAACCCGAGTTTGACTAAGCATGGTTCATAGAGTTTATTCTAAGTTGCCATAGTATTTTAAGAGCATTAGTATTTTTGTTTTTAGTTAAAGGAAAAAGGCCTTAGGATCTTTGATGGAGCAACTTGAGCCCAAGTAAGGAAGAACCCTAGAATGCCTTGTGTAAATTTCGGCCCTATGGAGAAACCCAAGCTCATGACTCAAACCCTAGTCATAAGTGCCATGTGTCACACATGTGTTGTACTATGAATCTATTCATGATAATGGACCAAGGGGGGAGAGAGAAGTGTAGGAAAGCCAAGGGATGTCTTACACACCTACCCTAGAGGAATTTCGACTTGTCAAGCATGCTAGAAATCTTCTAGAAAAATCAAGAAACAAAATGGACCTAGGGAGACTAAAGGATTTTCGGCCAACCCTCTCCCACACTCCTAGACCATTTGTTTTGGCCCAAATTCGAGTTTCAAGGTAGATATTCTTGGAAATGGGAGCCTAAGGAAGATAAAAGAGGATTTTCTAGGAGATTTGCATGGGAAACCGAATGGGACACATAGGGATTTCGAAATTTGTCAGATTTTGCCAAGTGTCAACTATGCAATAAACTTCTAGAAGAAAAGATGAAGAGACATTCGCATTAAAGGACTAATCTACCCTTTGGATTTCGGCCACTACTATTCCAAGCCTAACCATTACTTGCTACGTGTCATTTAGGTTACAAAATAGACCAATGGTACATGAAAGGTCATCTTGGGAAGGAACAAGAGGGAGATGAAGCAACAAAGTGGGAAGAAGGGAAAAGAGTGGACGGCAATGGGCAGGGCACACGCCTATGCCACTTGTCACTCATGCCAAAGGTTTTTTGTTAAGAAAAAGAAGAGGCATAAGACATTCTACATAAGTACCCTTGAAGAAATATTTACTTGCTTAAGAAAGAGGAAGGGCATAAAGGGAAAAAAGGAGGGTTTCGGCCAAGAGAGAGGAAGCCCTACACGCCACCCATGCATGTCCATTCCCAATGCAATCAAAAGTGGGATTCTAAGAGTCTTTTCGTCAAAAGAGAGGGAGGAAGAAGAAACACTTGCCATTTGTCACTCATGTAAGGGTTTTGGAGGCAACCAAAGAGGGAAGTGAAGAGACCACTATAAAAAAGAAGGAGTACACGCCTATGGACTTTCTCCTTGCTCCATTTTTTGGAATTTTGCATGAACCCTCACCCTCTCCACACAACTCTCACATATTCACTTGAATATCCTCACACTTTCTCGCATTTTCTCTCCAACCAAACAAAGAAGATTACCTTCAAGAGAAGATTTCGCCATCTTCAAAGAGAGACCAAGGTAAAACTTGATTTTCTCTTAATTCTTACACACACGTATCACTTTTCCAACTCAAAATGAGATTCAAATCTTAAGGGAAGTCGAAAGTGGTGAAACACACACATTTCCATGAAAAACGCATTAGGGTTTTCAAGAAACCCTTGGAGCCGAATGATGGAAGGTGTTCATCCTCCATGTTTTCGACCACCATCATTTTTTCTTACCTTATCTTGAGTTTTGTATAAAAACACAAAGGGAATGAATGAGGTTTTGACCTAAAAACCCTAAAGGCTGAACGATTTAGGATCAAGTGATGCCCTAGAAACACTCACACACTCAAGAACACGAAATAAGGTTTTTAGATCTTTTTCTAATGTAATACATTTTAGATTACAGCTTACTTATATTGCATTTCGTGGATTTTTGTAAGTATACACTTAACTTACTCTTGGTATATACTTGTGTAAATCATTTTATTGTTTTGGTCGTTTTGTTTATGATTTCTTGCTTGTTTCTTTGAATATGCTTACATGAACTTGGAATATGAACATGAAATGAATAATATGATTCGGTTTAAGATGGAAATGACAATAATGTCCTTTGCATGTTTCGGTTTAAAGGAAAACAATGTTGTTAATTTGTAATACTTGATGATTCGGCTATACCATATATTAGAGGTTTCAGATCTTAGCCAAACACCATAATTTATGTTCTATTTTGTTATGCTTTGATTTCTAAGCAACATGTTTGAAGTTGGAAGCATGTTCAAGTGATGATCCTTCATGTTTTTGCACTTATATGTTTCAGCCAAGGCCTTTTTTCATAGTTCCATGTATGTATATTGATGGTTTATGTGATCTATGTTATCATGCCATGAATTGAACATGCTATGCTTAGTTATTTCATGCATGACATTTCATATGTCATATGTAAAGTATACGAATGTAAGTCTTAAGTCTCATGTCACATGCATTTGGGAGAAGTGTTTTCAAAAAACGTTTTCAAAGAAAAGAGTCTAAAAGTTTTATTACGACCTCTAGTGCTAGGGTGGGGTAATGTACTAGTAGAACTCATTTGTCCACTCTAGAGTGCTTAAGAATGGAATGGTAATTCCTGAGTTGACAAAAAATCGTTGGCGAGCGAGGAAGCACCTAACGCTTGTGGGTGCATAAGACATGTAACCCAACAAAGTATTGTCGAGTTTATTTGGAATCTATGTTTATGACATATTTATTACGGTGCACAGACTGTTGATGGTGTGGTAACTAGCAGGAACACACGGTGCAAAAGGGAACCGTGTTGTGTCCACCATCTGAGCAAGAATAAGAGCTCATATGTTATGTATCACTAAATGCAAATCTCGTGATATTTTTCTGATAAGGCAAGTTCTGATTAAGATCAATGTAAAAAGGAAAGTTAAAGATGTTTTCTGAACATGTCAATGTCTCTATTACAAGTCTTCTGAAAATGGTCAAATGCATAAGTTAAGTTCTGGTCAAGTTATATGTCAAGTACATGTCCATGCACGCATTTCGTGATATACCATGCTTGTGTAACTACTGTATGTTGCGTGTTTAGTTGCTGAGATTTTCTTGAAATCTCGTTATGATAGTTTCCACTACCATTCCTCAACAGGAATGGTAAAAGTTATGACAGGTACTTCGAATTCTCGAGAACTATGAATCTAGATGGTTCCATGATAGAAGATGAGCATACTGTATAAGCTCGTTATGACTATACTGCAGACACACTAAAACACACGGTCTCACATCTCAGGGAAATCCTAGCTAGTATTAGTGAGATTGAGATCGATGCTACGACTTCCTGACCATCCGAAAGTTTGAAGTTTTGGTGGAATATGGACCAGTTGTCTACTTTTCTTGAGCGAGCCTCAAAGGCCTCGGTTGACACAAAGGCAACAGCAAAAGAATTAGAAATATTTCCACCTGAGCCTCAGAAATTCCATGCAGTCTTTTGGTGTCTCACTCTTGATGGGACAACAGTAATGAAGAGAACGGGAAACTAAGATCTTTTGTGGAAAAACTTATGACTTTAGGTCTTAACTTTTTGAGGAACTATATTTTGAAAAGGTTCCGTGTTTTGGGAGTTTAATAATACACTCTATGCTTTTGGGATACTATATCTTTTAACATGCATGCTTATGAAAATTGACAATGTTTGGGTATTTTGTTAGTAACGGTATCATGTGCTTTGCAATTACTTACCACATTGCTTAGATTATCCGACTTTTATTATTTTTTCGCTCCTATTTAATTGCATTCTGCTAGTGTACTTAGGTGCATTGCATATCATTTGTCATGTACTATGGGTGTGTAGGCTTGTGTTACATGTCTTGGCATTTCAATCACCATCAAATCCCAAGCGGGGGCTGGGGGCGCCACACAGTGTCTCTCTATACCACTTTGTAACACACACAATGTATTGATAGTAAATAAAATGAAATATCTCACTTTGAGGGTGAGAAAATCTCCAAGAAATTAAGAAGGAAGAAGAAGATGGTATAAAGAAGAAGATGTTTTTATTACTTTCTAGATGAAAAACACAATACATTACTATAACTTTTATGTAAGAATTACCTACAGATTGCCTCCCATCTACTAGGCCTCATGGGCCATGATTTAAACTAAAATAAAGCAACATAAGTAAATTAAAGAGGTCAATTACATCTTAAAGCTATTGGGGTCCGAGCCCATTATACAAACTAAAATATACTAGGTTCCATTCTAGTCTAGCAGCCCTGCAAGGCAACCCAAACTGTAGCCAATGTGCCCAAAGCCATGGGAACTTTTACAACTGGGTACCAATTCATATAAATTTTGATATTTGTAATTTAGGTCATTAGTTTTTCAATGGTCAATAACTCTCAACCATTATTCTCTTTATGGCAGAAATTAAAAATTATTTCATTTACCTAGAGCTCTACAGCATGGTCCAAATAAAATGGGATCTTGTTAGACCTTGATAAGTTTAGGTGTTATCTTTATGTTAGGGCTACCCTAAAATCCTTTTAAAAATAAAATCTCTCTATCCAACCCTTTAGCCTTGACTGGGATCCTTTTGTTTTCCTTTATAAGAACAATTAAAAAGTGAGAAAATTGAATCTCGAGTCTATATAAATATATATTGAGTGTCAGTATATATATTTTTATTACTATAACTTATTGTCTCATTCTCAGTATGGTACTATTGTATAAAAAATATCATTTAGTGAGTATATGGCAATACTCAGACGGGCACAATCCTGGGTGGGCAAATGGTTAAAAAAAGAGTAACTTACGAATGAAGCAAGCACCATATTAGACAGGCAAAGAAAGGGATGCAATTCTGCATCAGGTGAGTAAAAAAAGGGCGGGCGATAAGCAAGGTGCGCAAAACCTAACGAGTAAAATATAGTGAAGGAAATAGGAATGCAACGAGCAAGCAATGTGTAGCACGAAAGCATTTTGGAGCAAGCAACAGACAATGTGATGTGAAAAATTGGAGTTGCCAGAACATAATGCAATAGTACTCAGAGAGTAGCAGATAACCTCACAAAAGATTATGTTTAAACGTCGACGTTTCCACCAGACCACCAATGGGAAAGGAGAATCATGGATTTCTGCACCTGACTATACGCAGAAGCTTTGGATCGTGACATTCACAAGCAACAAATTGAGCACCCCTTCCCTTTGGCCAAAATTCTCAAATGCGCAAAGCATGTCCTTTCCATCCTTGCCACCCCATTCATTTGACGTACACCTAGATAATGGTGGACTTGCCAATTTACTAGACAACCTATGTCGAGAATTGTGAGACTCATGATAGGCCACACGCTTTGTATAAAAGCCTTGCCTCGCTGAACTCTTTCTTCATGCTTTTGGATTTCTGAAAGATAAACTACACACACACTCACTCACTCTCTTTCTTTGCTCTAATGAGAAACTTTGTAGGTAGCACTCATACTCTCACGTTTTATACGTCAGAATCTACAACGAACCAAGGGAGACTAGATCATCAACATGCATATAAGTGAAAGCTTACTACAGAGGTAGGTTCTTCCCTACAACAATGCTAGAAATTTTGCATAATGACTATGAATATGCCGGGTTACAATCTGCTACTTTTGTCTCTACCCTGTAATATTTCCCACATGCATAATATGCTACTATGGTTTGTTAGTTGTTTTGTTAATGAATTGATATTATTCGGTAAAAAAGTACATACTTTCCTGTTTCAAGAGGAATTGCTAGGTGTGTGAGTGGATCACGATCCAAGTCAAGATTGAGTGACTAAGAATTGAGTACATTATCTTAGTGAAACTTCTCTAGTTACTTGCGAGAGTCTAAGAATTGAGTGACTTCCCTTGGGCTGTCATCTGGCGACAACGGGCTCGAGCAAGATGGTAATGCTCTCAAGTCGAAGTCATGGCCACTTGGTTGGTAGAGGTTAGAGGACGACGTGGTCAAGTACGGGACGCGAAGCCAGGCGTTGTTTGTTACGAAGTTGTATGCATTGTAACTACTAGCGGCAAGATGAGTCAGGGTGTACTTCTGGCCATGTGATAGTGGAGACCGTAGCGCACTCCTTAATAAATAGAAATGGTTGGTAAGATGGTTTCATGCTATTGAATGGACCTAGTGTTCGGTGTTTAACTTCGTATGTGATGATTTTAGGCAATTGGATGCTCAGTAACTCTACGATCAACTATATGTATATTTATATATGTATATATTATTTACTTGGAAGCTAGTACCACGGTATATATGGTCTCTTTTATACTTTATTCAAAATATTAGTTGTTATATTCATCATCATTACTTATCTTTTTAGTTATTGTCTTGAGATCTCACCATGGTAGTTCCACTACGATTTTGCTCATTGAAACTGTAGGTTTTGATGTAGCTATATAAAACAAGGTGGATTATGAGTAAGAGGACCCAGTGCTGCCTGAGGAATAGTTCAGGGGTCTGTCCTCATTAAGATGTTGAGATTTTGTAATATTCTGTTGTTATTTGATTTGGGCGATAAACCATTTATGATTCATAATGTTCTAACTATGATGGTAATGCCTTATCAAATGGACAAGGTGAGTAAAACCCTCATTCGGGCAGTACTCAGACAAGCGCAACCCTAGGTGGGTGGAAAGTTGTTCCACGATGGGCAGTGAAGCTGACTACTGTTGGCAGCTAAAAGAAAGTTTCTCACCAGATGGCATCCCTAGTTTAGAGGGTGGGTGCGTGTCCTCTGCAAATAGGAACAATTGTCATGAACTTAGGGGGATAGAGATGTGCATGCGGGGGAGAAAATGTTAGCTGCTGCCTGTTATTTCCAGGACCTGCTAATGGGCTCAGACTCAAAATAAATTAGACCATAACCAACCAAAATAAAATTTCTCATCCGATTAGAAAAATTTCAACATGTCAAGTTCTAATTATTCCAGCTCCACTTTGGTCTGTGATTATTATTTGGACCTTCGTCCAATCATTGAGCCAATAAAAAAAAAATTCATACTTTGCCAAAATAAAATTTGATCCCGTGAGTTGCTCTAAAAATACTCGTTAAAACTCAAATGGGCTTTTCTTACATAAGTCTAAAATTTTTAACAAATTCGGGCTGGGCTCGGGTGTTACAGGTGGGCTTTGACACATTCAAGGATTTGTACGCCGAAGATCCATCATTTGAAAAGATTTTTAAGGAAGTAACTGAGGGTAGGCGAAGTGATTTTCTTTTGCACGAAGGTTTTTTGTTATGTTGCCTACAGTTGTGTATTCCAGATTGTTCTTTGAGACAGCACATTATACGAGAATTACATGGTGAGGGGCACTTTGGGCAAGAAAAGACTTTGGCTTTGATCGCCTCAGATTACTAGTAGCCTAAGTTGACCAGTAACGTGGCATTATATGTGGCGAGATGTTTTGTGTGCCAGAGAGCGAAGGGAACCCTCACCAATGTTGGCCTTTACACTCCGTTACTTATACCTGATGGTCCATGGCTGACGTCAGTACGGGTTTTGTCTTAGGTTTACCCAAGACCCAATGCGCCATGGATTCAATCTTCGTCATGCTCGACTGATTTTTTAAGAAGACCAATTTTGTAGTTTGCAGATAGACCATGGACGCCACCCGAATCTCCCACCTTGATTTCAAGGATATTGCTCGCTTGTATGGTATTCCTCAGTCTATCACCTCAGACCAGGATACAAAGTTTATGATTAGTTTCCTAAAGTGTTTGTGGGAAGAGCTTGGAACGCAGCTGAACGTTATTAGTGCCTACTACAACCAAATGAATGGGCAAACCAAGGTGGTGAATCGAAGTTCGGGGAACCTTTTGAGAATTTTGGTGAGTACTAAGCCAAAATAGTGGGACTTCGCTTTATCTCCGACAAAGTTTGTTTACAACCAATCCAAGAACGAGACTACTCGATTGAGTCCATTTGAAGTTGTGTATGGTCAGAATCCATTGGGTGTTCTCGATTTGGCCCCGGCCTCACGGATTGGTCGCCTGAATGTTAAGGCTGAGGAGATGGCAGAGCACTTTAGAGGAGTGCACGACCAAGTCAAACAAGGTTCATGCTGATAATTGTCAGCGCCAAGTACTTTTTAATGTTGGAGATTTTGTTTGGATTGTAATAACCTGCGATCGTTTTCCTGTTGGCAAGTACAATAAGTTGAAGGATAGGAAGATTGGACTTTGTGAAGTTCTCCAAAAGATCAACGGCAACGCATATAGACTACGTCTTCCCAATCATATGAGGACTTCGGATGTGTTCAACGTCAAACACCTCAACCCCTGCTTTGTTGACGATGGCGTGAACTCGAGTGAGAGTTCTTTCCGACCCGGGGAGGCTGATGCAGGGGGATCCGAGTCCAATGAGGCTCAACTGATAGATGCGACGTTATAAGCACTGGACTACTTCGAGAAGGTAGACCAATGCAAAACCTGGGAGGAGATGCGTATTCTTAGGATTCGGGTAAGAAGCAGTAGATTTGGACGAGAAGCGGTATTCGTCGGATTTAGGCAAGTAACGACTATTTCTTGGTTGAGCGAAAAGACTTATTCCTTGGTTGGGCGAGGAGAAGGGACGACATCAGTATTCTAACTATAACTTTGGCTACAGGTATCAAAATCTCGCATATAACCCCAATCTGAAAAGCTCTCTTCGACGTACACGTCGTAGTCACCACTTTTTGCTTGATGGGCCCCTTGTTGACCCCAAAATGAGCAAATTTTCCTTCCGAATCATCACTTTTAATTAATTCTTCCATTTTTGGTCAATTTTCTTTTAATGGTAATGTTTATTTTTTGTAACGATTTTATTTCAGATTCTTATGCTAGATTTTAACCATAGTTATTTTATTTTGTATTCTATTGTTTGGCTTTAATCACAATTTTGCCATTTTTCGTTAGCTATTTAAGCCCGGCTGTTGAGTTTTAGAAGATCATCATTAAATTCTTTTGTAGCTTATGTTTACGATTTTTCTCAATCTTAATTTCTAACTGACGTCTATTGTTTAACTAGCTGTCAGAATAATCTCCTATTATGTCCGGCATCAAAAGAATATCACTGAAAATATATGTAAAAAAATAATTTAGTTAGAACGAAGGAAATAACCGCCATGTTATATAAAAATAAAACAATTAGAAAAGTGCACATTATAAATTATGATAATTAAAATAAAATAGATTTTATTTGATTAGAAAATATAGTGTAACTAGTAGATCTACAAAGTATAACGAAAAGAATTTAGTTAAAAATAATAATAATAAAGTTAAAAATAAATAATATTTTATTATTATATAAAGTTTAGATGGATAATCTAATGTTTAATTAGATTTTGAATAGTATATGTAAAAGATAAAGAGTGTGAGACTAGACAAATTTTAGTTAATAAGATAGCCAAACTGATGCTAGTGTTCTTTTACATGGTTTGAATCGGTAGAAATCGAACTGTTTTAATGAATTTTTGAATCGTTTATTGAACTGTTTTAATAGATCAATTTAGACTGATTCTAGCCGGTTTTAGCCGATTTAAAATTATATTTATTTTTAAGTTGTATATGAATTTTTTTTTTTTAATTTCTTCTAAAAAAATATGATAGAACTTTTAATTCTTTTCATTTTCCTTCTATTTATGGTACCACACGTGCGAAAGGGTAATTAAAAGCTTATCAACCTGAAGAACCGTCGTGGAAAGATGGTCATAACCACAGCATCGGACGAGAATCCGACAAGGTTTGCGTTCGAAGCCTCCAGATTGTGGCTAAGCAGCGACTGAATTGATCTATAAAGATTGGTATGTGTTTCGGTTAAAGCTTCCTCGAAACTTGAAGAATTTTTTTCATTTGTTACTTTTTCTTTTGTACTCTAGCTTCACATTTACTATCCTAAACCCTAAGCTTCCGTGCGAAATTTCTTATGATGTTTGTATTCATTGATCTGGATCACACAAGTTTTATTTTGCTGATAAATTTTTCTGTGGGGTTGCAATACTTAGGGTTTCGCTAAGCTTGTTTCTGGTTTTCTGTTATCTTGGATCTTCATCGAGTTCAATCCATGGCAGACGGGAACGAGGATAATCAATGCAAGAGTCCAATGGTATCAACAGATGTTAATGTATCCACCGGTAATATTAATGCAGAAACTCTTAAATGTTTAAAATTTTGATTGTTTCTGAAATAATAAGACATCAAAAGAACACTTTGAATCTTTGATGATGTTCATTTGCTTCACTGCTGTAGTTTTTGGCTGATTGCAACACACTCGTCCAATTGTTTTTACATTTCCATATCTATGTTTTCTTCTTAGCAATCCAACTTGTTCCTATTTCCTCTTTTTTCTTTTGACAGGAATCTATTAAGCTGAGTTTTCTTTTAGTTCTAACTTTATAGTTGTGTTTTTTTTTTTATTGTAGATGATATTATTGAAAAATACTTAATTCTTAATTCTAATTTCGTCAGTATGATTTCAAATGAAACTTCATGTGGAGTGCCGTCTCTGGTCTTCTTATTGTTGGTACCCCTTTGATTGGCCTCGTTAGAATGATTACTTTTATATTCTGATTGACAAACGCTAGTACCCAGGTTGATTTTCTCTGTAGCTGATGTCTTTCAAATTCTTAGACAATTCATGTCTTTGATTTCTTTTAATGCTTTGCTATTGAAGTTTTTAAGTACTGCTTGTAGAAGTTTTTATTTTTACCTATAAAAAAGATTTGTATTTTTTTTTAAATCTTGATGTAGCAGACAAAATTAAAGAGAGGTGTACGGACCAGAGAGAAGCCCTCATGGGGGAGCCTAAATGTGTTATGTGTGGCCGCTATGGAGAGTATATATGTGATGAGACAGATGATGACATTTGCAGTTTGGAATGTAAACAAGCTGTACTATGCAGGGTTGTCAACTCACAATCGTTAGTTGGTATCCAAACTCCTAAAATATTACCTGCAACTGATGAGTGTTTTTATGTTAGAGAGAACAGTAACTCAGGATCTCAATCTTTAACTCTGGATGAGACTAAGTCACTTAGAAGCAAACTTGAAATTCAGGTGAGGGGTGAATTGGCTGTGGCACCCATCTTATCATTCTCTTCATGTAATCTTCCTCAGAGGCTTCTTCAAAATATAGACACGGCAGGATATGACATGCCCACACCTGTGCAGATGCAAGCAATCCCAGCTGCTTTGATAGGCAAAAACCTTCTTGTTTCGGCTGACACGGGCTCAGGGAAAACAGCTTCCTTTCTCATTCCTATTGTTTCACATTGTGCAAATATTCGTCTTGAGAGGTCCTCAAACCGGAAAAATCCATTAGCAATGGTTCTAACACCAACTAGGGAGCTCTGTATACAGGTTGAAGAACATGCCAAGTTACTTGCAAAGAGTTTGCCTTTCAAAACTGCACTTGTTGTTGGCGGTGATGCTATGGCTGGTCAACGACATCGCATTGAGGGAGGAGTGGAACTAATCATTGGAACTCCGGGGAGGCTTATTGATCTTTTATCCAAGCATGATATTGAACTAGATGATGTAAACATATTTGTACTGGATGAGGTGGATTCCATGCTTCAAAGGGGTTTCCGAGATCAGGCCATGCAAATCTTTCAGGCTCTGTCACAACCCCAGGTCTTGATGTATTCAGCAACAATCTCACAAGAGGAAGTAAAGATGGCTAGCACCATGGCAAAAGATATTGTTTTCATCTCTGTTGGCAAGCCTAACAGACCAAGTAAGGCTGTGAAGCAGCTAGCTATCTGGGTTGAGTCAAAGAATAAAAAGCAAAAGCTTTTTGACATTTTAATCAGTAAGAAGCATTTTATGCCACCTGTTGTGGTGTATGTTGGTTCGAGAGTTGGGGCAGATCTCCTATCTAATGCAATTACAGTCAGCACTGGGATGAAAGCTTTATCAATCCATGGGGAAAAGTCCATGAAGGAGAGGAGAGAAATCATGCGGTCGTTTTTAATGGGAGAGGTTCCTATTCTTGTGGCCACTGGGGTTTTGGGTCGCGGTGTTGATCTCTTGGCTGTGAGACAGGTAATAGTGTTTGACATGCCTAATTCCGTCAAGGAGTACATCCATCAGATAGGGAGGGCGTCCAGATTGGGAGAGGAGGGTACTGCAATTGCATTTGTGAATGAAGAAAATAAGAATATATTTCCAGAGCTGATTAAAATCTTAAAATCTGCTGGAGCAGCTGTACCTCGGGAGCTTGTTACTTCACGATATGCAGCTGGTTCATTTTCTAGTGGCAAGGGCCAGAAAAGGAGAAAGCGTGGCTGCTGAAGTCTCAATTGCCTTATCTATTTTCTGGCTTCAAGTCAACTTGTTGGAAATATTTTGAGTCACACAGACAACTTCTCATAGGGTAAGGCAAAACGAAACTTGTGGACTCACTGAATACTGAATAGCCGCATAATGCTGAAAGCACTCTCGAATGCTAATACAATTTTGTTGTGCGGTTGTGGCAAAAAGTACATTCAACCAGTCCGATCCTGCTAGTACTCAGAGTACAGCCAAAAACTACTTTGATTTGCAGTCTAGAAATCAGATGTTGGACATAGGTTGTGAAATGAGAGGGATTCTTATGGTTTGTAAATATGCTGTCCTGGGAAATGTTTGTTTGCATGATGAAGTGAACAGAGTGCATATTGGAGCACTATTTTGAATTACTGAGGGCAGTGAGCAATTTCTATTGGATTTGTGTATTAAGAGGAAAATGATGCACGCCCCTTTCTCTGGTTGCAAAAGGTATGCTGAAGAGTATTCTGTTCAATGGGTCTACAATTTTTTTATAGCATGAGAGACAAATTTCAAAGTGAAATTCTTGCCGTCTTGAGCATATCCGGTCTAAACAAAGAGCTTTGACAGACAGTGGTTGGTTAACTTTCTGATTGACAGTTGATAGCTCTATATGCCAAACTATAAGCCGCTTGTGATGATTCTAAGATCTCCATTAGGCAATATTGACAGGAATTTGTAGCCGTCTGCCGGCTTAATTGGTTTAGGATTTACAAGCACAAGGCGAGGAGGCTACAACGATCAACCATAGTCTTCCAACAAACTGGTGAAGAGAGGAAGCAGATATTGGACAACCTAGACTTATGGATGGAGTAAACAGAGATTGGGGCAATGACAGCCAAATCAAAGTCGTTTCTCCAAACAAAAATGAACTCGCTGTTCTTGCCGCAGGTGGGACTTTGAGCAGAAGAAAAGATATACCTGAATGTTTCAAAGGAGACTGAGAACTGTGATTTTTTCTTTTCCTGGTAATTGCCATACAATCTCTATTCTAGTATCCCTACATTTTGTTACTCCTCATCCTCAACTAGAATGCCGGTTATTCTTTTTCTCTGAAATTTTTCGAAAATTGTTGGGAAAGATCTGATAGAAGAATTCAGATCTGATAGGATTAGAGCAACTTTTTTATTTTTGGACATGCTGGACCACAAAATAAAAGAGTAGGAACAACTAACTACTTTTTATGACGACCTACTTTCGACGTGAAAATGTTTTATCTTTGGAGAAATTATGTAGTTTTTCTTTATGTAACTTCTCAAAACATAAATGAAAACAGTATTTCATCAAATAGAACAAATTTCTCTAACAATTCCAAAACTCGGAGAAATATAACTACAAAATTAACTAACAGCTAAAGTCCCTAAATCCAGCCGCATTAGATACCGATCATAACATAACAATTCGAAAAGACGAATATTTTGTCCCAACACTAACAGAAAAAGTCTTATCCGTTCATAGAAACCTTCCGTTTCATTCTCTACTAGTAATGACCAGAAGAAAGCATTGGAGAATGAGAACTTTGGAAAAGAAAAATAACGTCAGCAAGAATAGACTCTTTTGCGAGTCCAATGNAGAGAAATATAACTACAAAATTAACTAACAGCTAAAGTCCCTAAATCCAGCCGCATTAGATACCGATCATAACATAACAATTCGAAAAGACGAATATTTTGTCCCAACACTAACAGAAAAAGTCTTATCCGTTCATAGAAACCTCCCGTTTCATTCTCTACTAGTAATGACCAGAAGAAAGCATTGGAGAATGAGAACTTTGGAAAAGAAAAATAACGTCAGCAAGAATAGACTCTTTTGCGAGTCCAATGATCTTTAGGATTTACTTGCTGATTGTGAAGATAAATGGAAAATTAAAGATTGAGATGTGGTCTCGAGTAGTAAATGTATTTGAGAATGTTAAGAGATGTTATTTTGACCAGTGAGAATTTTAAGAGATGTTTTTTCGTACTGTAAGTAGTTGATACTTGATATATATATATATATATTTATATATACACTTATTTATGTAATTTATAAAAGCATATGGGTTGTGGGTTAAATAAATGAGTATTGCTATTGAGTCATCTGAAACTTACCGCTTAGATGACGTTCTTGGCATGACACCACCATATAGTGTCACATGGTTTATTAAAAAAAATACAAAAAATTATATTCAAATGAAAAGAGCGTCTGAAAATATGAAAAGATGAAAACTAAAACTTTAGGTTCTCTCTATTCCCTTTGTGTTTGTATTTATAATTTTTTTAATAAATCACGTAGCATTACATGGTGGTGTCACATTAAGAGGGTGATCTAAGCAGTAAGTTTAAGATGGCCAAGTAGCATTATTTTAAATAAATATAGGACTGCAAGGCTTTCTGGGTCATCAATGGTGTGAAGAGGACTAAAGGCCATGTTTGGTTTGCAGGACTATGCCGTTGGAAATAGGAATAGATATTCCTAGGAATGTTAGTGGCTGGAATTGACTGGTTATTTTTATACATTTGGTTTGCGGAATAAACATATGGAATGGACTAGGTATTCCTTTAGCATCCTCACTGGATTAACAATCCCAAAAGTCCAAATTTGGCCAATACGTCGCTTTTTGGCTTTTGGCTAGTTTCTCAAAACTTGAATTTCACGTTGGATTAGTCATTTTACTCTCAATAACAATAATATTAGTATTTTTTTATTACATTTTCATAATCTCCTACAACCTCTAACAATCATTTTCATTTTCACTATCAAATAATGAATACAACTAGCATCTCTAGTTGAGCAGCAAATTGTGCTACTTCTGCTTTCATTTTAGATGAAAGTTAAAATTTGAATAAAATACTAATAGAATATTATTTTAATGTTACGTACAGTTCCTAAAATGGGGACTGCAATGCAAGTTTAGGCAATTTTATCTTTAAAATCTTTTAAAATTACAAAAATATCCCTTCTAAAATGATGTTTTTTCTCATTTAATAAAGGGTCTGCACATGCAGTCTCCAAGTTTCCCACTTAGAGACTGCAAATAGAATTTTTGTATTTTTTAATATTATTATATTTTGTGTAGAAATTTAAAAAAGTTATAATGATGAGATGAAATGAGCAGAAACCATTTCTAAATCCAAACGAGACCAAGTTATTTTCACAATTTAACAATTTGCTTGCACTGTTTGCATTGCTTGTGCTACTTTCATTTTCATTACAGAATCGCCAAGAGTAATATGACCCATTCCCACTTAGGTTTTTGCGTTATATCTACCATGTAGCGAGGGTTGTTGGGCATCCATAGCCCTTTATGTATATGTTTATTTTATTTGAGAAATGTTTGAACAAAATATTCTATAAAATTAAATTTATAAATTATCATGATTTTATATACTACGTTGAATTATAAATTTTTTTTATTATAAAGTAGATTGAAAATTTCATAAATATGAGTTTAAAAGTTTATTTTTATAAAATCTTTTATAAATAGCAGCACTTCTCTTTTATTTTGCCCACCTAAACAAAAAAAATTAGGGCCCACTTAGTTCTTTGATCGTAGTCAATTGAGTTCGGTTTAAATTTAGATCTCTTTTAATATTCAAATACTCAATTCTTAAATTACTAAACTCATCTCAATTTAAAACTTCTTTACATATAAAATTCATAATTTTTTTTAACTCAACATCTCTTTATATATGGAATCATAATTTTTTTTTAATTTTCTATAAATAAATTTAAACCTATCTTAACATTTAAATATATTTAAACTCATTTTATGTACGTTCCACAAAACTCACTTTATCATTTTAACTCACTGTTATTTATAGAGAATTTAATTCACCTCAAATCAGCTGAATATCTTAAACCCATCTAATTCATTGTTGGTAATTGCGATATAAGTTTCGTGCTTTCCTTTTCTTTTTATGCTGGGATGTGTATATATAACCACTGGTGACGATAATGTGTCATAAGCAAAGGAATTATTAGTAGGGTAACTTAACAACTATAACCTACTTTCCTGACATTTCTTACCCCACAACTACCGAAGGGTTAAACCTAATTAAAGTCATCGTAGCACTCAATTCAAAGATTTCACACCTGTTCTGACAGATAGACTCTGTAGCTGTCGCCGCTTTTTTCCCTCTCCAGATCCAGCAATTAATATTTGAAATAAATAAATATATATATAAAAAAATCTCTATAATTTTTTACTATTTGTTTATATTTCACATTTTATATTTTTTTTAATTTTTTTTCTTTTATCAAATATTTTTATATGAATAGTAAATAAAAAATTTGAAATAATTTAAAAAAAATAAAATAAAAAAATATTAAAAATTTTAAAATTTAAAAAAAAATAAAGTATAGAATGTGGTGGAAGTTGTGTAGCAAAAGTTTCAATGTTTTGAATACCGTACCGGATGCCGTACCGGTCAAGGCACTGGAATGAAATATTTCGATATCGGTACCGTTTCGTGTACCGTTTCGGGATAGTCGATATGTGAATAAATTATATATAAAAATGTATATATATAAATTATATTTTAAAATAATAGTCTATATATGAATAATTGATGTATAAATACATAGATATATAAATTATAAATAGTCTAATCTAAATTGGGAGTAAAAAAATGAGCTTATAGTTTGAAAAAATGAAAAAAAAATGAAAGGGTATTTCGGCCAGTAAGAAACGCTAATATTTCTATACCGGTCCGATGGCCGGTACGGAAAATTCCGGCCATACCGGCCGGTACGGTACGGTATTTGAATCACTGAGCAAAACCCTATATATATAATTATATTTTGAAAATCTTACGAAAATTCTCTAAAGGTAAATTGTTTTAATACATCTAAGATTTTTCTTTAGGCTCATTTTGGATGGGGAATTGAGATGAAATATGTTGAAATGAAATTAAATAAATATTAGTAAAATATTTTTTAATATTATTATTGTTTCGAGATTTGAAAAAATTAAATTATTTATTATATTTTATGTAAAAATTTGATAAAATTGTAATTATTAGACGAAATGAATTGAAATGAGTTGGGCACTTTTAGAAAGAAACATACAAATTTGTAACATTAGAAAAATGTGGAATCTTTATGTTGAGTTGAGTTCTTTATAAATAGTAGTGAGTTAAGATGGTGGAGTGAATTTTACGAAGCCCACTTAAGATGTGTTTTGATGTCAATATGAGTTTATATGTATTTATAAAAACTTGAAAAAGGTTGTGGGTCTCGTATGTAAAAAAATGTTGAGTTGAAAAAAAGTTGTGGGTAACATGTGTAAAGAGAGTTTTAGATGAGATGAATTTAATAATTTGAAAGTTTAATATTTAAATATTAAACTCAACTTAAAATTAGACTGAATTAAATTAATCTCAATTTAGTCCAAATTCCAAACAGGCCTTAGAATCCAAGGAACAACCAATTTTTTTCCTTGGAAAAGAAAAAGAAAAAAAAAGGTAATGAAAGGGGGCCGAGATGTTATATACCCTATCTCTACATGATCATATAATAATACTTGCTGCCGTGTCTCTTGCAAACATAGTTGTGACTAGAATTCGTAGGTCTTATTTATGTCGTATCAAATTATAGATATTTGATTAAATTTGTCAACTCGAATTTGAACAATTTAATTAAATGAGTTAGACCATAAAATCCTAATATGCGTATATAAAGAACAAGTGACTACATGACCCACATAACTTGTTAAATTATTAACTCTTGTTAAGTTAATTAAAACACAACTTGTTTCAACCAGTTTTTATACAAATGGATGAAGCTACTTGTACAGTTATTTTTTAAAAGAGAAATTTTATTTGCAGTTTCCACTTAGAGACTGTATATGCAGGTCCTTTATTAAATATAAAAAAGTATCATTTTAGGATGGATATTTTTTTAATTTTAAAATTATTTGAAGGTAAAATTACTTAGACTTGCATTATACAGTACGTAGCATTGCTCTTTGAAAAAATGTTACCAACGAATTCAAAGACAGTGGATGCTCACATTTAAGGGACTGTTAATTGAACAATGCAATGGACAGTAACTCAAATGTGAGCATACCTTTTTTTTTTACTAGGAATTCATCCGTATTTATGGCCCCACTTTTCTATTTTCAACCGATTAAAATAATTTTACATATAATATAACAATAACTATATAAATCATTCCCAATATATTTTATGATCAATATTCAACCCAATAATATATAATAAAAAATTAATATCTCCAAAAAGTAAAGTTGCACATTTAGAAAAATGTTAATAGTTTGATGTATTAAGTAGGATAGCAATATTAAGTCTCAATACAATAAAGGCATATAAAACTAAATATTACGTAAATTAAAAATATGATTTATGCAAGTTATACGAGTTGGTTGCAAATTTCATAAATTGACCCGCAATTGATTTGTTTACTAATTAATTGTATCGTATTGAGTCGACCCATACTCGTTTATATGAGTCAAATTTGCTTATGTTATGTCGTATGCATTTTGATTTCACGAGTTGTATTATATATTGGCATTGGTGCCTAGATTAGGCTAAGCACTGATTGAGTTAGAGTCAGTATCCAAGAAATCTGACTCTAACTTTGTCGAAGTTTGTATCTGAACTCCAACTTCGACTTACATAGGCTTTGATCTAACCCGAACTCTGATTTATCGGATCAGAGTCGGAGTGGAGTTGAATTTGAATTTTTTTTACTTTATATTTAGTCCATTTCTAAACAAGACTTTACATAGATATTTGTTTTGGGTTTTCATATTTCAAGTTTACTAAAAAGATTTAAAATATATATATTTTAGATATGAAAAAACAAAAAATATAACTAAAAATATTTCATATGCTATGCAAACCTGAAAAATAAAAATAAGAATTTAAAAAAAAAATTAAAAGATATAGTAAGCTCCTTAGGCTATTCTTGATACACAATCATTCATAAATTTATATTAGAGTCTAGACTTCCAAATCAACTAAAAATAATAACATGATTGTTCAACCATCTAGTTAAGGCCTAAGTTAACACCCAAGTAAGGGTGCAAATCGGTTGGTCCGTCTGGTCTGATCTTGTCCGGCAATTAAAATCAATTAAAATCAACCATCAGACCCGACCGGACCGGACTGGTAGCTATCAATCCGGTCGGTCCGGCCTAATTATTTTTTATTTTTTTAAAATTCATTAATAAAAAAATTATTTAAAATATTAAATTAAAATTAAGTAACTTATTAATGTAGATTATGTAACTAACTCAATAAAAAAATATTTTATATTGTCAATGATAATAAATTAGATAAAAATTACATTATTAATTTATATAATTACTATATAATTAGCTAATTGATATTATATATTAGTTAATTGAAAAAATATTAACAAGTGTTAATAACATATTTAAAATTTTATGTTGTTAATGGTGATATGTTAGATGAAAATTACATAATAAATTGTATAATTATTATATAAATAATATATATAAAATATATTTTTTATTTTTATTTTTCATTCAGTCCAGTCTTGAGTGGAAAAACCCTAGACCGAGACCAGATCGAAACTCTTCGATCTTCTAAAACATGGACCGAGACCGACCGGTCTCATTCTCGATCCATTCTGATCGGTCCGACCGACCGTTTATCACCCCTACACCCAAGGCCCCAAATAATAACTAACAAGTAAAAGATGAGCCATCATGGTCCAATGGCAATGTCCAGACTCCATAATCCAATCATTCACTATTGAATAAATTACAAATAGGAAACACAACCAACCACTCAAATACAAGCCAAATATTGTATTCGAATCTAGTTACATACTACTATATTAGAATATAGATAATAAATTAATAGTCTTACAATATATACATTATACATGGTACATGACTCATTATTAACTAGTCAAGTTTCATCTATCCTAATATATAAGTAATATGTATGATAGTACTATGATGTGTAATGTGTACATATATTTGATTATTAGTCGATTAATATTATTCTTTAATAATGATCACATTGATTATTATTAGTCAATGTGATCATTCTTGCTTATTCTTGAATTTAACTATATAAGTTCTGATCAATATATAAATAACACATTTTTATTAAAGTTGGAATCGAAGGTCAAGATCGGATTTAGAGTCGAAAGTAATATCAAAGTTGATGCAGAAACAACAAATCCGACTTTGACTTGAAATACACAAAAAAAAAAAAAAAAAAAGAATCGGAGTCAGATTTTTGCACCGCCAAGGGTCAGGAATGGAACACAAACTCCTTATATGCATAGTAATTTAATGTTTATTAATGCTCATGTAAACAGCCAGTCCACATTTGCCACAAGGGTGTAAAAATTTCGGTTTGGACCAGACCGAAATTCACAATGGTCGGTTTCGATCCTAGGGTTTGGAATATTTCGGGAATCGGTCTGGCCCCGGGGTGGGGTTTTTTCACCCCAAACCGGACTGGACCGACCGAATTACAAATATATAATTTTAAATATTTTTTTATAAATTATATATATTATTTTATTAGTTATATAAGTGAATTATATAATTTTCATCTAACCTGTGATCCTTGACAATATAAAATGTCAAGTTTATAATTATTATTTAACTAATATCAATTAACTAATAGTCTAATAGATTCATATGAATTATGCTATCAATTTGCATAATGCAAAGATACATCTAGTATCTACACCTAATTAAAGTAATTAAGCAAATTTTTTGTTCAATACATAAGTTGCAAGTAAGTATCTATGGTCATTAACCATATATAAAAGATTAAAATTTTAATATAGGCCATTATGCATTAGATATCGTAGTACAATTTACATATTATTAAGTACTAAATTAGTATCTATTAGTCTATTAACATCATAAATATAATTATAATTAATTATTTTTTAATGAGTTAATTACTTGTTCAATAAAGAACTCATTTAATTTTAATTTTCCTAATTTAAATGTTTTTTACTAATTTATGATAAAAGAAGAAGAAGGAATCTAAAGTTGGATGAAATTGGATCTAAAGAGCTAAACGGCGCAGTCGTGAATCGTGATGGATTCACGATTTGGCTGTGTTGAAATGACAATGTTTAGTTGTGTTTCTAACCCAAACGACGTCGTTTTAACAAAGTCAAATGACTTTCATGAAACGGCCGCCACCCCCTCCAGTCTTCACGCTATCTCTCATCTGACTCTCTCTCCCGCAACCCCCTTAATTCGTTCAAACCCTAGAGACGCAGCCTCCAAATTCGCGGCCTCCAAAGTTGCAGCCTCTAGAGTCTCAGCTCCTAGATCCTCTGTGAGTCCGTCGAAACCAACAGGTTGGGTTCTCAATCTTTTTGGTTAACGATTAGTGCTTATGTTGGTAGTATGCTTTGGAATTGAATATTTAGATTTGGGGACTGTGATGGAGTTTTTTATGCTTATTTATTTGCATTTGATTGTTTTAAAATTATTACTAGGTTGGCTTCAATTGTTTACTGGTTAAGCATATTTCTCAATTTTCTTGGCATATTTGACTTTCACTGGTTGGCTTCAATTGTTCAGCCTATGAAGTATGAACATGTCTATTTTCTTATCTATTAGTCTGGAATTTAGAGTTCCTGGTTAAGCATACTTTTCTGTTGATAGTTGACACGGGCTGGCTTGTTTTGACATTGAGTTCTTTTAAGTAGAATTTGGCATGAATTTTTTTAAGTAGGTTACTGAATCACTGATTATATTGGCTGGCTCATTTTGACACTAATTTTTTAAAAAACTTGAATCAGTTTGCAGAGGCCTGACTTGAATCGGTAATTTAGTAACCTACTTAAAAAAACTCGTGTGGGTTCTTGGTTTCATTTTCAGTGTAATTATATGCAAACATTCAATTGTGTTTAGGGGTGTAACCGGTCCGATTCGGTCCGGTTTTAGACAAAATCTTAGACCGAACCGGTATGACCGGTTTTGCATTTTTCAAAACCAATTACGTACCGGTTACCCTCATAAACCGATACTTCCGGTTTTACAGGTTTCCGGTCCGGTCCGGTTTTCCAGTTTTTTTAAAATGTAAATTTGACATTAGTATAATATTAGACTATTAGATAGTTATATATTAGTATATATCAGTATATATTAGTATTAGTTATAAACTATATATTAGTATAGCTATATAATACATGATAAATTACATTTTTATTTTTAAGATTAAACTTTTATTTTATAATAACATTATTTTATATATAATTATATTAATAGCACATGATCAAGCAAATTACAAATGTTTATATTTAAGATAAACATTTTATGTTATAATTTATAAATTATAATATGAAATTATTTTATATATGATATATAATTATATTATATATATTTCACATATAATTATAAATTATATATAAAAATTATATATTAATATATATAAAACTTATATATAAAATATTATTATATATATATTTTATCAACCAGTCCGGTCCGGAAAATCTTAAAACCAGAATCGGACAGGTTCCGGCCGGTTTATGAAATATAAGAATCGGTTCCGGACCGGACCGGTTCAAAACCGGTCCGGTTCGGATCGGTTTACTGGTTTAAATTTACACCCTTAATTGTGTTAATTATTTTTTGTTTGGTTATTTTCTAGATGGACAATTCAAAAGAAACACTTTCGAGAGATTCTACCGTAAATAATGCAATTCAACACAAGGGCAAGGCATCCCAGTTCCTCCACTCCCGCTCAATGTAAATGTTAAATCGAGTAGTAGTGGACCTAGTGGTGGACGTAGAACTGGGTCAATGGTTTGTGATCATTTTACAAGAGTACTAAATTGTGATCCAAGTAAACCTAGGACTACATGTAATTATTATGGGATCAATTATCCATGTGACACAAAGACGAATGGTACAAAATCCATGAAGTATCATTTGAACATCAATGTAAGAAATGTTTATTTAATAAGATGAGTAAGTCCCAAACTACATTAGGTTGGAAGGCCAAGGATGGGGGGGAGGAGTTGTGGTAAGACTAATGGCTTCAAATATGAGGAAAATATTTAACAAATATTGGGGTAATTTTGATAATACGAATATGTTGTTGTATGTTGAGCTTTTTCTTGATCATCAGTACAGGATACAATACCTTGAGTTTTCACTGGAAACATTCTATGCTTATGATTCCTCAAAAGTGGTTGAGTTGAGGAAGAAGGTGAGAAGTACTTTCAATCGTATTTATGTTTCATATGTTGAAATTAAAGAAGAGAATAATTCTAGTCCACAACATTAGATGCAAGTTCCCCAATTAATGATGCAACCACCACTACAGGTAGTAGACTTGCGGGTAGGAGAGCGATGAGGGTCGCTCAATTTAAGCAACGGTTGCAATTGAAGAACTCTTTGAAAAGCGAGTCAACCGAAAGCTGTGAGGAAGATAAGATGACGGGAAGTTTGACATTCTATCACGGTGGAAGGTTAATTTTGTTAAATATCGAGTACTTTCAAATTACTGAATATTTGAAATACTTATTCCTTTCCTGTTCATTGTACCTTCCCTTCCCTTTTGAGATTGGACAGAGAAACAAATTACTGAGCATATTCACTCCGACAAAGCAAAGAAAAGATCCGCCAGTAGAGTAAGAATACAATGTGCTTTCCCTGTCGTGATTTGGTGCAAGTGGCCCCGCCATTCATCCCATCACACGCAAAGGACGAAGCTACTTTGTTCGCCACCATTTATTTCACAAATTTCTAAAGAAGCAAAAACCCACCGACATTTTTATTTGTTTTGGACAGAAAGGCAAAGGATGTCATTCCATAATCTATTTGATATTATAAACGCGACAATCCCTTCTCTCTCTCTCCCTCTATTATGTGGACAGACCTCCACGAACACGGTTGTTAGCCAATATCCATTGATATATATATCCCCACATCTCGTGGGGAGATGCAAACGTATGTGTAACAATCAATTGTAGGCTCCAGCTCACTCATAATTCACATCCAAATTATTTTGCAATATCAACCTAACTCTTATCAATGATTTATCAGCTCATCTATAGCAAGCAGAGAAGACAACATAAACAAAGAACAAACGAGAGAGAGAAAGAGAGGACATAAATCTCCTTTGATTTCATCAGCATTACAAAAAAAGACTAGCAAAATTGTATTGTATTGTATTGTAAATCGTACACGATTATTCTAACATTTGTATTCACCATCATGAATACACTCCTTGAATTATTACAATGGAGCCCAAAATTAAAAAGAACAAAAAAAAAGCAAATAAATGGAAAGTGGGAGGTTGGGGGAGGAGGTAGGGAATCCCAAGGGAAATAGCAATGGGTCTAAAAACTGGCCAAGATTCCTCACGTTTTAAAATACTTCGTAGTTATAGTTTTGTTCCCTTCCTAAACGTACATGTGGATTTAAGCCAATGTACCAGGCCACGTAACATATTTACAGAAGAACACGGCAAAAGGGACAAAAATCTACGATCTGCTTGCTACAATAATAATAATTAAAAAAAAAAAAAAAAAGCAGTAGTATTTATACAACCCTCCTCGGAAAATACACTTAGGAACAAAATGTACCTGCTTTTTCTTTTTCTTTTTACTTTTTCACTCCCACAAGTTTCCCTTTCAGACCTTAATAGATCTGTCCAAGCCTTCGATTTCGAAGAAATTCTGGGTTTGTTGTGGGCACTACACTTTCCGCCTGCCTCTTCAAAACTATATCCCCATCCCCACGAGTCGAAGTAAAAAAGGCTTCATTGCCCCTTTTCAACCTGTGAAAATCAATTCAAAAGGACTCTGTAGAGTTAGCTCTCAATCACAAAGACACAAACTTTAAACTTTTGTAATGTCTAAAATTCAATTACTGCCACAAACATGACGTCAGATATTCCCATTGTGGCTTCACTTTTCATGAACAGAAGAACATATAAGGGAAAACCAAAACCACCAAACCCTTTGAATGGTTTCTAAATATTCCACCTAAGACAATGTCTTCTGATAATGAAAATGATTACAATATGTACAAGTTGCAGTTGACAGGTTCCTGCATGGAAAAGAGAGAGAAATCGGCCCAAATTCAAAACGAATCGGGAAAAAGTACCGAGTTAAAAGTGCGGGTGGACAGGGACACGGACACGGTTTTGACGCGTAAAAAATCAGGGTGTAGAGAAAAGTGACTCGAACGATTTATGCATGTAATGTATCAGCCTCACTCACCCCTAACTCACGCGTCGACCCGAAAGGAGTCCGAGTCAACTCTAAACTCACCACATTCCACCGAACCCTAATCGAAAACCGGAAAAGAGAAATTCACTCACCAGATGCAAAATTCAGTCCCGGAAAATGACCTTATCGGCGATGCCCATCAAGGGTTTCAAGCAATCGGGGGTGAATTTCCTTGCAAACAAGTAAGACTCCGAGAAATTCGATTGCCGAAGCTGATGGATCAGCTGGGGCGATAACTCGGCGGGCCGATACGTGTACGGGTGGCCATTGACCGTGCCGGTCCAATTGACCTTGGTCAGGGTGTAGTGGGTGCACCCGTTGGGGTCCGCCATTGATAACAAAGTCGGGAAATAGTGCTCCTCCGGATAGCAGTCGTCATCCCGATAACACGGAAGCTTGAATTTCCTCCAAAGCGTCCGATCCTTGATTACCACTAGCGCGTGCCGGCGCATGAGCACGAAGAACTGAGATCCAACCCTGAATTTGTCAAAGGGGATCTCCGGCATCAACGCGAATCGGCCCCTGGCGGTGTATCGCTTCCAGAGTGTGTGTTCATTGGAGAGAATCTCGATGAAGCTCTTGTACCGGAACCGGACGCCAAACCGAGTCGACCTGGCATCGGACTCGGTCCGATCAAAGGATGTGGAGGTGACGACGGAGTGGTAGACGTAGCGGAAGGAGTGGAGGGGGATGCAGTACTGGGAGAGGACGGCGAAGAATCCGTTGGCGGAGTCATCGAGGAGGGCAGTGGCGAGGAGACGGCGGGTGGCGGAGATGAGGGTGGGGGAACCGCGGTAGGTACGCTTGGAGGAGATGAAGCGGTCGAGGAAGACACCGTCCGGGCGCGTAACGTTGACGGAGGGATCGGCGTGAACATAGATGTTGTAGAGGTGGGAATTGCCGTGGAAGAAGCGCTCCCATAAGGGAGAGAAGTGGAGGTCGGAGTTGGTGAGGAAGAGGAAGGCGATTTTGAGCTTAGGATTGGTGGAGAGGTGGGAGAAGGAGGAGGAGGAGGGGCTGGAGAGGGAAGCGGCACGGTTGAAGAGGGAGAGGTCGTCGCGCTCGTCGGTGAGAGGTATGGGGACGGAAGAGTGGCGAGGAGGGAGGAAGCGAGGACCGATGAGGAAGAGGATAGGGAGGGAAAGGAGAAGGGAGAAAGAGAGCACAAATGGGGTGGTAGAGAACATCGAAATAGTTCTCAGAATGGTTGGGAGAGGGAATGGAGGATTTGGGTCTGGAATTTTGAAGGATTTGGTAAATGGGTTTCGAGAATTTGGATTCAGATTTAGATTGGGACTGAATATTTGGAGGTCTGTGAGATAGGGTTTGATGGGAAGAGAAATGGGAGGGAGGGAGGGAGGGGTTTTTGTCTTGTTCTATTTCTCTGTTCCTTATGCAGAACTAATCCGCAGTGGACTGTGTCTTTGAGGGCACGGGGAGAGAGGGAGAGTACCATTGGATTTGGGTGTCACTGTGACGAAGGTGGTATGGTTACTGCGAGTGTGATCGATAACGAACCGCCTTAGTAGAAATCTATCTAGATTTTTATCATTTTCGGATTCAAATATATACTGAAAAGTATTAAAATTTATTTATTTTTAATTATACAAATAATATTTTATAAATGAATAAACAAAATTAATGGTAACATATAAATGAATAGATCTTAGGTTCAATATTTTATCCCTGCATTTAAGGACAACTATTCACATGTTCGTAACATTGCTTTATTACCCTGTTTCCATATTTTTCTAATCATCAACAATCATTTATTTTAAATAAATAAATAATTCAAAGAATTATAAAATAAACTTACAAATTGACGTGATTCAGTATGATACGTCATATTATAAAGTTATTTTTATTATAAAATAGATTCAATGAATTACATGAATTCACGTCAATTTATAAATTTACTGTTATAAAATATTTTTGTAACTTGCTTCTCATTTTGAATATATTTAAACTAAAGAAAAATATCATTCTCGCCTAAAATATCATAAAGAAAAAATCTAAATTTACAGAGTAGATCAATATCATAAAGACGTGTTGGATAGATAGGCTTGGAAGTAAAATATGATAAGATTTCAGTTTGCGTCTTATTAGTACGTGATTTTGAGTTTCAAAACATCTAGAATATAAAGATTTTTGGACTTTCAATCTTATGCTAAGAGCCTCTTCTCGACCTATGACACTTTATTTAATAATGATAGATAATCATTTTTACAATTTTTTTATATAATTATGTTTTAAAATGATAATATTTTTACAATTTATTTTATACAAATCTTTTATTTAAAATATGATTATGTAAAGGGTTTTCTGTTTATGATTTTTCTAATTTAACAATTATATTTGACAGAATTTAATAAAATTTATGTCCTTTGATTTCTTCAAGATTTTGTATTTTCTTAAATAAAAAGAAAACTTTTTAATTTAGAAAATCGATCGAAGGTTTTTTTAACATGATAAATGAGAAATAATATTTGTAATTATATAGTGCATAAGCGTTGCGTAATTCTTTTTTAAAATAAAAGAGTAAATATAAGATTAACATAAAAAAAAATTAAATTTTTTGATAATAGACTTCACTTTCTTTATAAAAAATTATGCGACAGTTGTGTGCTCAATTATATGTAGTATTATTATTTTTATATTATTTTTAAATATGGCTAGGTTTTAGATAGATTGGATTTATTGGACGAGATATACATGTCTCTTTTTATGATTTATGATTTATTGGAAGAGATAAACCTTTTTTTGTTAGGTAAATTCTGATAAGGAAGCACGACTACTCGGTTTCTCTCCCAGAGTTATGGACTTCAGCTTTGGCGGGCAACTCTCAATCTTCAAATTCATCCATAATAAAACTTGGGTAGTGATAGGCTGATGGCCAAACAATCCATTCACAATAACTTTAAATATAATAATATTTTTTTATTATATTTAAACACATCAAATCAAAATTATAAGTCAAAATCAAATTTAAAATAATATTATTTTATTATATAATTGTATACAAATTGTTATTTAATAGTAACTTTATCAAAACTTTGATCGCCCACTTTTCATTCTTTTGGGAATTTTTTTTGTTTTTTTTTAAATGAATACTATTTTATTGATCAATGCCTTTGGAGCGAAGGAAAGAATACATGAAGAACAGTCTTCTATATCAACAATAACATCATAAATAAGCAAGGCATTTTTTGCCAATACACAAGCAACTTCATTAATTTCCCTTCTAACATGATGAACTACCACTTTCACTAATAAACATTCTAGAATTGGTCCAAGGTTCCTCAACTTTTGTTATATCTTGAAAAACATGTAGTGAGTCTCCCTCTAGGATGATGTTCCTCAAGTCCCAATTCGAGCCCAAATAAAGTAGGTTGAAGAGCTCCAAATGTCTCTGCTAGAAGAGGATCTGAAAAAAGAGTTTGGTTCATCCTCATTGTGGCTATAACTCTGTCTTCCCAATCTCGAGCTATGATCCCTATACCAATCTTGCACTGAGTATTTCTGTGCTATGTTACTAGATAGGCCTGACTTGCTAGATCTTAGTGATTGTAGAGCCTTCAATTTCCTGCAGAGTGTCTTTTGATTGCTTCTCCACTGTGCTTGGATGAGTGAACTCGGCTTGGAAAATAGATCCATTCCTTCTTTGACAAATTCTTCTTGGAACAATTGCTATTTCCTCTAGTTCTTCCTTTCCAAAGACAGCACACATGGCTTCTGTTATTTCCAAAAAAGTTTTCTTGTAGAAGTTACTATTTTGGATTATCTCGTAACATTGGCCCTAAATATCTTGTGCTGCAATACATTTCCATAAAACATGAACCACTAATTTTTCCTCTAAGCAGATTGGACATTTTGGAATTTTTACAACCTTCTTAAACATATTCAGGTTTGTAGGAAGAGCTTCTAGACATGCTCTCCATTGAAAAACCTTATTTGCTAGGGGGATTTTCAGTTTCCATATCTAAGGCCAAACTTGCCTCTGATTGCTACTACAAGAGGCCTGCCCTTGGATTGTGTTTGCAGTTCTTTGTGCAGTTGATAAGCACTCCTCACAGTAAATTGGCCATTAGAAGATCATTTCCTAATTAATTTATCAGGGCAATTACATTGACTTTGTGGGATCATTGTTATGACTGCAACCTCGTCAAATGAGAAAATCCCTTCAATCAAATCAAATCTCCAATGCTTAGTACCAAAATCAATAAGTTCTTGCACTTTTGTATTTTCATTAAGAGTCTTAATAGCACTTTGGATTTTGAAAGAAGTAGGTATGGGAATCTACTTGTCTTTCCAAATCTAAACATGTTTTCCACTCATATTCACCAAATTGTTCCTTCATCTAGTAAGGATCTTGCTGCAAGGATGCTTCTCCATATAAAGGATAGTGTGCTGCCAAGCTTTGCATGAAAAATTGAACCCTTAGAAAAGTATTTCACCTTTAAAACTTGAGAAGCTAAAGAATGAGAGCACTAAATTAATCTTCAACCATGCTTTGCTAACATTCCTAGATTAAAACTTTCCAAATCTCTAAATCTCAATCCCCCAAGCTACTTTGGCCTTCCCTATTGTGCTCCAAGAAACCCAGTGTATCTTCCTCTCACTCCTTTGCCGCCCCCACCAATAGTTTTACATAACTTTATTAATATCTTTGAGTAGAATACATGGAAGTTTGAAAACTCTCACGTTGTAGGTGGGAAGGGCTTACACCACTAATTTAAAAGAATTTCTTTCCTGCTTGAGAAAGGGTCTTCACTTTATAGTTACTGACCCTTTACCTTACTCTATCCAGAATACTTGTAAAGGAGATATATCGAGATCTTCCAACAAGAGCTAGAAATCCAAGGTATTTTTCATAAGACATTGTGGATCTAACTCTAGCTATGCTCAGAATAATGTCTTGTGTTACTTCTGTAGTAATTCTGCTAAACTAGATTGAGATTTTCTCCTTGTTCAACCTCTGACCAGAAGCCTTCTCATAAGTGCTCAGAATTGTTGATCAACTTACTACATTCTAGAGAGTTGAGTTTACAAAAAATAAATAAGCTACCATTTCTAAAAAAGAAAAAGAGATGATTCATGTGAATCTTGCCTCTAACAATCGGAACAGCTGTTATAGATCATAATTGTTCTGCACTACTGAGGAGAGAGCTCAATGATTCATCATATAAAATGAATAGATAAGGTGATAATGGATCACCTTACCTAATCCCTCTTGTTGGTTTGAAAGAACATTGAGGATTACCATTAATAAGGATAGAATAGGAAACATATTCAATGTCTTTGATCACTAGATCAATCTATCTCTTATCAAAGCCCAACTTCCTCATTATTTATCTTAGAAACTTCCATTATATAGATATGCCTTACTCATATTGAGTTTTAAGGCCATTTCATTCTTTTAGGAGTTGTATGTACATCCATTTCATTATTCTCCCCGCGAGATTAAACGTTTGGTGCGAGTTGGTTAAAGGACCATGAAAAGAGATTGAAATGGAGACATTCTCTTCGATTTCATAAGGGTTTGAGCCACTCTAAAACATTCAAGAATATTTTATGCCTTTGTGTGGTACATTAAGGTTAGATTTGGAGAGTGAGAAGAGAATTTTTAATTTTAAATAAAAAATTTAAATATTATTTTTTAATAATATTATTATTTTAAAAAAATTTAAAAAATTAAATTATTTATTATATTTTATATAAAAATTTTAAAAAAATTATAATAATAAGATGAGATAAAATTTTTATATTTTATCTTTAGTTTCAAAGCTAACCTAATTACTCCCTTAATGACTTTATCTTTAGATTGGGGTCTCTAGCAACGCGGAGCCACATTCAACTCATGTCTAAGTCTTCTTATTGAACGGGCATGTCATATGTCCCTTCAAATTAAATGCCTTTTATCTTTTTGTCTTGTTGCATTAAATGTGCCTCCCACCAGATTGAAGGAATG
>QEOT01001187.1:0-29131 GCA_003123785.1 Pterocarya stenoptera
GAGCATTCCCTATTTTCAAAACATTGACCATTTTTGTCAATCCATGTACACCACATTAAACATAGAGGCACCATCTTCCAAACAGCTGCAATGTGACGGTGGCCCTGAATCCCTCTCCAACATGACAATAAATCCATCACCCTCCTAGACATAACTAATGCGATACCAAGCCTAGTGAAGATGTCATCCCATAAAACCTTGATTACTTCGCAATGGAGAAGCAGGTGGTCTGCTGATTCACTGTTGTGTTTACACATGAAGCACCAATCTGTTAAGTAAAGGCCGCGCTTTTTCAACTTGTCGATAGTCAATATTTTCCCATGGGATGCCAACGAGCCAAAGAAAGCAACTTTGAGGGGAGCATTGGTCCTCTAAATGCCCTTCCAAGGGAAGGCATTGGAGGGGTGAACCGTCAATACCTTGTAATAAGAGCGGACTGAAAATTTCTTGTTCCCTGTACGTGTCCATAGTAGTTTTTCCTCCCTTCCTGCTTACACTTTCAGCGCATATAAAACATTGTAGAAGTCAGCAATGTCATCCACCTCCCAATCCTGTACAGCTCTAGAAAAACTCACAGACCAATGAAGAGAATCAGCGGAGATGCTCATATTACAGAAGCATCCTTATATGACGCAATCCTATAAAGAGAGGGGAAAGCGTTTTTTAAGGCCACATCACCACACCAAATATCATGCCTAAACCTGATTTGCGGGCCCCTTCCCAACTTAAGTCTGAAATTATCTAGTTTATCTTCCCATCCATTCCGAATGAATTTCCAAACACCCACCCTGTAGGCCCCTCTTATTGCATTAGAGCACCAATCCCCCCAATGCTCTCGTATTTAATATTGATGATGCTTCTCCAAAGAGCATCCCCTTCCTGATGGTACCGCTATAGCCACTTTCCAAGCAGAGCCTTTTGTGAGGGGGCGTCGTCCTCCACTGGCCTGCCTCGGTTTGAAGGCTACGACGACCCTTTGCTTAAATCTGGTCCCTCTTAGCCCTCAAAGGTTCTCTTTAGAGCCCAAGGCCTTCATCCATCGTTCTGTGAATTGGAGACCCCCTCAAGGGTTTTGTGCAGAGTGGTAGAAGGGGATGATGAGTCATCGAATGGTGGGGTTGTCTTGGATGTTGAATCTTCACTCGGGTTTGATTTACAATTAGTTTGCAAGGAGTTTGGAGTTGACACAGAACTGGGGGATTCCGGAGACGTACCTAGTCCTTTATGCTCGTTGCCACTGGCCCTTGGGTTTTACAAAAGGTAGATGAACTTCATCATTACATTGGGATTTCATGCGAAGAATTTGAGGACTAGTTTAAAGCTCTTCTCACTGCCATAGAAGTAGGACAACCACTTCTTGCCAAATCTGCCGCTAAAAAGGATAGGGAGCTTAAGAGGCTTGCTTCTTCCATAAACTATGACGCAAGGGAAGGAAGTGTGACCAGGGGGAGACACAATGATAGGGTGAACCTCAGCGTTCCATGAAGCCCAAGATCCTTTCATGGAATGTTCGGGGACTGAATGACCCGAGTAAGCGCCTTAGAGTGAAGAACTTATTACGGGAATGGAAGGCAGATGTGATTTCTTTGCAGGAGACTAAGTTGAAGTCTATTGACAGATAATTAATAAGAAGCTTGTGGAATTGCCCCTACATGGGATGGACCACTCTTGTCTCCAAGGGTGCTTTAGGGGGCATTTTAGTGTTGTGGGATAAGAGAGTAGTTAACTTGGTAGAGGATTTCGTCTGCGAATTTTCAGTAGCATGCTCTTTCTCGAATGTAGAAGAAAATGTCGACAGCAAAAGACAACTCCTTTGGGATGAGATGTGTAGTTGGTAGGATATTCCGTGTTGTATTGGAGACAATTTCAACGTCACTCGAATCTCGAGTGAAAGATCAGGGGATTCTAGCATGGGTACAGCCATGGCTGACTTTTCAGCACTTATATTTGAGTCCACCTTCGCGGGGGGAGATTTCACTTGGTCTAACGGGAGGGCTTGGTCTAGGTTGGGCAGGTTCATTGTCTCTCCCTCTTGGTAGGTCTACTTCCCAACCTTTGCCAAAAAAGGCTCTTTAGGCTTTGCTCTGATCACTTCCCCCTCTTATTAGATTGCGGGGGTCTTCTTGAGAGACGAAGATGCTTTAAATTCGAGAATATGCGGTTGAAGGTCGACGGGTTTATGGAGAAAGTTAGATCGTAGTGGGCCTCTTATCAACTCACGGGCACCCCTAGTTTTGTTTTGGTTGGGATGCTTAAAATTTTGAAAAACGATCTAAGAAAATGGAATTGGGAAGTCTTCGAGAACATTAATGACCAGCGGCTTCCTTTCTTTCAGGAGCTCCATCAATTTGATGATAAAGAAGTGGATGGGGCTCTTTCAGTGGATGATAAGGCAAGGAAAATGATTGTATTAGCTGAGCTGGAAAAAATCACTCTTATGGAGGAGATCTCTGGAGACAAAAATCTCAGGCCCTTTGGTTGAAGGAAGTGGACAAGAGCACAAAGTTTTTCCGTAGAATTGCTAATTCCCATTGTAGAAACAATGCCATTGAGGTCCTTCATTCGGAAGGCAGGGTTTTGACGGATAGAGTTGCTATCAAGAACCACATTGTCCACTTTTATGACAAGCTGTTAACGGAGCAATATCAAAGGAGGCCCAAGGTAGATGGACTCGTTTTCGATTCAATTGATCAATCAAGTGCGGCTTGGTTGGAGAGGTCCTTTGAAGAGGGCGAGGTGCTTAGCGTGCTTACAGGGATGAATAAAGACAAAGCATCAGGCCCAGATGGCTTCACAATGGCATTCTTTCTAACTTGTTGGGACATTGTCAAGGAGGATCTCATGAAGGTTTTTCTCGAATTTCATTCTTGTATGAAATTTGAGATAAGTCTTAACGCCACTTTCATCGCCCTTATCGCAAAAACGGTGAGGTCGGTGGAGGTGCAAGATTTTTATCCCATAAATTTGGTGAGTGGGGTCTATAAGATCATCTCAAAAGTTCGTGCTAAGCGATTAAGAGAAGTTATAGGGAAGATCATCTCGAAGTCACAAAATGCTTTCGTTAAAGGAAGACAAATTCTAGACTCTGTTCTTATTACTAATGAATGCTTGGAGAAATAGAGTTAAGAGATGGCATCCCAGGTATCGTGTAAATAGGATATGAAGAAGGCGTTTGATCATGTGAACTGGGATTTCTTGTTGTATATTCTTGGCAGGCATGGCTTCAGGAAAAGATGGTGTTAGTGGATAAAACATTGTATCACAACTGTCAGATTCTCCATTTTGATCAATGGCACTCCCGAAGGCTTCTTCAACAGTTCTCGAGGTTTGAGACAAGGGGACCCCTTATCCCCCTTGTTATTCATTCTTGTGATGGATGTGCTGAGTAGAATGTTGGAGGGGGTGGTGGATAGGGGCTTCATCTCGGTGGGTGGTTTCTCGCATGGTAGCTTATCAGTCGCTCAACTCCTTATTGCCAATGATGCCTTGATTTTATGTGACCTAGATCCCAGCCAGATTCGCTCCTTGAGAGCCCTTCTTCTTTGTTTTGAAGCTGTTTCCGGTCTTAAAGTGAACTTATCAAAGTCCGAAATAGTTTCAGTTGGCTTGGTTAATAATTTAAGCGAAGTGGCTGCCATCTTGGGCTGCAAGGTGTCATCCTTGCCTATGAAGTACCTGAGACTTCCTTTAGGGGCTCCTCATAAATCCAAGGCAATGTGGGATGGGATTGTTGAGAAAATCGAATGCAAACTGGCGGGTTGGAAGATAATTTACTTGATTAAAGGCGGTAGAACCATGCTTATTAAGAGCACATATCTAATCTTCCAACGTACTTTTTATCTTTGTTCCCTTTGCCTACAGGGGCAGCAAATAGACTGGAGAAAATTTACCGTGACTTCTTGTGGGGAGGGTTAGAAGATGAGAAAAAATTCCATTTAATTAAATAGGATAAAGTCTGCAATTAATTCCTAATTTAGGCAATGCATCATTAAACATACTGAAAAATGTAGCCATGTTGTGTCTTAACTCATTTTAGGCCTGTAGAAATTTGAAAATTTGCAATAAAAGAGGTATATTGAAAATGCTTTTTTTTTCTTTTAAGGTCAACAGTTGGAATACAAAGCATAGTGATAGGGCCTGATGTAGAATACTGGTCCAAGAATTAGTGATAAATTGAAAAGGAAAGGTGAATCTGCACTTTGACAGTTACTATGGCCCTATTTATATATATGATTGTGTTAACTGTCATATATCTCCATTTTATTTCCTAAATATAAGGTTAAGGGTATCACCAAATTTCATGAGTGATGCAAAATAAAATATAATTTCCTTTAAAATTTGTCTCTCTGACTTTTATTTTCATGCTACCACTTTGATGGTGTTGGTATGAAGAGCTCACAATCTTAATGCATTGAGTGTTCCTACTACTTCTTCCCCTCAAAACCTTTTGATCTCTCTTAATTTTTACTGCAGATTATCATACTCAATTGCTTTTGATGTTTTGAAGAATTTTTGGCTCCTAGAGATAAGAGGAAGCTATCATAGTTGCTGATATTTGTTGATAGGGGAAGGTTGATTTTGAGCCATGCCTTCTCTTCAACTTCTGCAATTAACCGAGCATGGTCGAAGTTTTCTGGCTTCAAGGAGGTATTAACTTCCTTATATGCATACTTCTACTGATACTCAATCTTGCTACCTGATCAGAAAAACCAAATAAAATTGGGTTGTCTGTTTGATAGATTTGGTTCTTGCATTTGTGCTTATTCCCATTGCCATGATTAGTAACATTGTAATCTATTAAAATGTTCAATTTTGATATATACGAAATTGGTTGTTTAATGTGCAATAAACAAGCCTAATTAATTGGTTAGTCAATATTCATTAAAATCATAGTCCACTCAAATTATATTTAGGTGATATTGGAGCAGGTCTGGATTGCGTCTGGTTCAGACTATATGCTGGCCTCTCTCTACAACAATCAACAGCATCTGTGTCAGAAGCTGTGGGAGAATCTAGTTTGAGTCTTGTCCTGTCAAGGGTGCAACTGAAGAATCAGCAGTTGAAGGGAGTTTCCCTCTATTGAATTCATGGGCTGCCAATAGGTGTCGATGTTGGCAAATTGCGATGTAGGGGCAATTCGGGCAATGTAGGGGAGGGGAGTGTGATGGATAAAGAGATGCAAGTAAGGAGCAGGGTATATAAGTAAGTGGAGCTGCAGATAAAAAGGGGAAGGTTGTGAACTTGCATAGAACATACCGGTAAAGCATTTGGGATTTTTTTTTGTTTTTATAAATGGTGCTTTCCTGAGGCCTTAGGGCCTACAAAGTTCATGGGCATTGCAGTTGATGCGGAAAGGGTTTATGAAGAGAAATGAGGCTGGGGGAAAAAATTAATCGAGCATAGGAGTACCCAAGATGTATCAAAAAGCCGATATTGACAAAAGATGCTAGAAAACTTTGACAAAATTTTGGGGCCATCCTGTGATGGGTTCAAAGGTGAATTGTTTGCCTTTTTTTTACAGCCATTGAAGTCGGTCGATTACAACAACAAGCTTTGGATTCGACTCCTAATTTAGGTGAAAATAGGAATAGGGAATTGAAGAGACCGACTAGCTCTATTAATAGGATCTTAAAGAAGGTACAGCTCGAATAGGGGCATAGATGGGGGTACATGCGTGTAGAATACTTGTGACGCCAAGAATCATGTCTTGGAATTTTTCTTAGAGTGAAAGGCTGACAAGCTACAGTGAGACTTCCTTGGGGATGAGTTAGGTGATTATGTCAAATTTCACCTAGTTTGTTGGGCTAAAATGTGTTCTCTTATGTTTTACATTGGCTTAGGAGCTCAGAATGTGTTATTGCTTAATCTTGCACTCTTAGGGAAGTGGCTTTGGCGTTATCATAATGATAGAGAAGCATTGTGGAGGTCATTTGTACACTATATATAGGTGTTTGTGGGTTGGGTGGTGTTCTAATGAAGTCCTAGGAGACCTTCTGGGATAGGATTATGGAAGAACGTAAGAAAAGGATGAAGAAAGCTTTCTAATAATGTTAGCTTTAAAGTGGGAGATGATGCTAAGATTAGATTTTGGCATGATGTGTGGTGTGGTGGTAGGGCCCTTAAGGAATGATATAAGATTTTAAGGACCACAAGCTGATGATAGAGGAGTTTAAAACTTTCTTTTTAAATTCTCTATTCCTTTGGACAGCTTCTGCTGACTTTAATGGGCTATTTTCACGATATTCTTCTCTTTTCCTATTTCTAGTTAGGTGTTTCTCTTGTACACTTCTTGTATACTTGAGCATTTTGTGTTTTTAATAAATTCTTCACTTATCAAAAATTAAAAAATAAAATGTATAAACATGAGAATTTTTTTGGTCAATTGAAGTTTATTTCATTGAAATGATTACTAATAAAGATTTTAATAGTCACTCAATGGTTAAAGTATTTAGAAAGATGGTGGTCACAGTACCTTTTTTTAATAGGTAATTAAGAATTTTTATTCATAAGAGAAAAGGGCATAGCCCAAGTACACCAGAAGTATACATGAGAAGTGCCTAACTAGGGTTTACAACCGAAAGTAGAAAATCATTTACATTTAGTCCATTGAAATCAAAGAACCCCCACCCATAAGAACAAAGTTTAAAATAAAAAGAACTTTAAGCTCATCCATTGTCCTCTCGCCATCCTCAAAACTTCTATCATTTCTCTCCCACCAAATGCACCAACACATACATATAGGGGCCATTCTCCAACTTGCTACCACTTAAGGATTACCTTCGAGACCTCTACAGCTTGCTAGGAATTCTACCAGTCTAAGAGGCATGACCCATGATAATCCAATGGCTGCAAGAAAATCATCCCACATGGTCTTGGCCACCTCACAATGTAGAAGTAGGTGATCTACTGATTCACCATTCTTCTTACACATGCAACACCGGTCCAACACCATTGCCCAACATTTCATCGAATTATCTGTAGTAAGAATCTTGCCCAAGGAAGCTGTCCAAACAAAACAATCTACTTTTAGAGGAGCTTTCATCTTCCATGTAAAATGGTCATACTCGGGATCGTTAGAACTTGGTAGAATGATCTAACTGTGAATCTACCTTTCTTGGAGTGGCTCCAATCCATCTTGTCTATTATACTCTTAGTCACTTGACGGATACAGTAAAGCAAAGAACTCGGCGATAACATCCAACTCCCAATCTTGTGCTACCCTAATGAAATCTGCATTCGATTGAGGGGAGCCACGAGAGAAAGCCAAGAGATCATCCTTCGCTCGTACAAGCTCAAAAATGGTAGGGAATGTGTCTTTGAGACTTTGTTCACCACACCATTTGTTGTACCAAAATTTAACATAAGAGCAGTTACCCGCCACAATATGTGCTTGTCTTAGGGAGATCTCCTAGCCACTTGTAAAGTAAAAAAAGGAAGATCTGCCAGCCTATTCTAATGTTTTTCCACGTACCCACCCCATATGGTTTGCATACCTCATTCGAACAGCATCCTCCTCAAGCCTCCCCAAATTTCAAATCTATAATTGACTTCCATAGGGCCCCCTTTCATGTTGGTACCACCACAACCATTTACCCAAGAGAGCTTGGTTGAACTTCATCAAGTTATGGATCCCCAATCTGCCCCTAGATATTGGTGTGCAAACAATTGACCACTTCACTAGATGAAATTTCAACTCTTCCCCCATCCCACTCGACAAGAAATCTCATTGTAAGTTCACAATATGGTTGGCAACCTTTGTGGGGAGCAGGAACAAGGACAGAAAATAGGTTGGTAAGTTAGAAAGAGTACTTTTAATCAAAGTAAGCCTACCCCCTTTAGACAAGTAAAACCTCTTCCAAGAAATGAATCTGCGCTCCACATTTTCAACCACAACATTCCAAATCCCCTTTGATTTGAAGGAAACACCTAATGGTAAGCCAAGATATTTCATGGGTGAAGTAGATACCTTACATCCCAAGAGACAGGCTAGGTTCACTGCTTTTTGATGTCGAATGAATATGGCTGCACCCACTTATGTTTATCTAGCTTTAGGTTCCTGGATTTTTTTTTTTTTATTGGCATCGGGTGTTTGATAACAAAATCCCGACTAATCTTGCGGGTGCATAGGTCCTCGACAAGGAGTTTCCACGTTCCCGCAAGTGCACCTTGGGTAATTCAAGGGGAGGTTTATTTGGTCAATTGAAGTTTATTTCATTGAAATGATTACTAATAAAGATTTTTATAGTCACTCAATGTTTAAAGTGTTTAGAAACATGGTGGTCACGGTATGCTTTTTTATGTTGAATATGGCTGCACTCACTTATGTTTCTCTAGCTTTAGGTTCCTGGATTTTTTTATTTTGATTGGCATCGGGTGCCCGAGAAAAAAAACCCAACTAATCTCGGGGGTGCACAGGCCCTACGTAAGGAGTTTCCCACAAGTGCACCTCTGGTAATTCAAGGGGAAGTTCCCCTAGTCCAATGACGCCTAGAAATTGTTTGCACTCGAGGATTGGAACTTTAGACTTGGAGGGAGCAAACCACCAAGGGCTTTACTTCCTTCATTTAGGTTTATTTGGTGTATTGTTCCCTTGTACTTGGATAGTGCCTATTTTGCTTATTAATAAAGTTTATTTACTTATAAAAAATAATCCCTGAAATAATGGATGTGATGCCTAGTTACAATGAGGGCCTGTATTAGATAATGAATAGCTGGTGGACTTGTTTGCTTGTTGGAAAGGGCTTCAAGGAAATTCCGATATTGCTAATATATGGAGAATGATTCCTTTATGTTTCATATGGTATATTTGGCTTGGAATGACTGGGGCTTTGAAAATAGCGCTATCTAGATTAGCTTAGAAGTTTCTTCCCACACGTTATTCTTTGGGCTTCTGCTAGTGTTTTCAATGGACCCAGCTTTTATGACTTTTTTGTGTCACTTTCTAGCTCCTAACTTGTAACAAGGTGTTCTTAGTTGTATACATCCTATGTACTTGGGCTATGACTCTTTACTTGTTTCAGTAAAAATTTATTTTACCCATAAAAAAAATAATACTAAAGAACTAATAAGGAATATAAATATAGCCAGCTATGCTGTGCATTTATTCATCCCCTTTTTTTGGCCCAAAGACACTATGCTGCACTTTTATTTTCTTTCAAATAGCTGGATCTGAGATGGATTTGTTTTCAACTTACTTCAATGTGCGAATCACCTGCTTCTGCTCTTTGCATTGATTATTATTGTTGTCCCACAGGAGAACTCTACTTCTTGCCACTGGTATCTTAGTTGCTGGAGGAACCGCTGCCTATGTGCAATCACGGTTCAGCTGTAGAAAGCCTGACTCTTTCAGTCATCATAATGGGGTTGATGATACTAATAAAAATTCAGAAGTGGTTCAGGATAATAATGTAAAGAAAACAACCCGAAAGAAAGGAGCATTGAAGTCACTTCAAGTCCTTGCTGGAGTTCTACTGTCTGAGATGGGAAAAATGGGTACGAGGGACCTCTTAGCTTTAGCAGCTATAGTGGTAAGCCTCTTTTGTGTAGATTTGAGATGTGGGATTTGATAAGATTTTGTTGTTATTTTCTGTTTTCTCTTGTAAGTATTAGTGCAAACCACTGCAAGCGAAGAGCATTAAAATAATTTTTTGCCATGATGAATCTTTATTGTGGTGGTTCAAGATGACTGTTTTCATTAAAGCCTCGTTTGATTGGGCAATCCAATTTTTAGAGCAGTGGTTAAACATGTCAAATCTCTAAATATAAAGGGTCATTACCCAAATGTTTGTTCTACTATTGTGCAATCTTGCGAGGATGCTTGGATATGGTCCTACCCTTCAAATTTTTGCATGAAATAGCTGCTCTCAAGACTTGAATCCCTGCACTTGTGCTTTATGGCCCGAGACTTTTTAATGTTCAAACTATAAGGAAATCTGCTTGAATCTAATTTTACTTTTGTGACTATCTATGATAATAAGCAATTTATTGTGATTGAATTGCTCTCTCTCTCTCTCTCTCTCTCTCTTAATTAAAATTTTTTTTTTCTTAATTGATGGAGAATGGATAAGGATCAAATACAGTTTGTTAGATTGTTGATATATTAACAATTTCTTCTAAAAAATCAATTATGATGATGCTTGTTATGATGCTTATTTGAAGTGAGAAGACGAGCCATTCTGTGAGGGATATAACAGGTTTTGAACATGCAGCAACATGTCACTACTTAGCATGGAAGAACCAAAAATTTTAATCTTCTCTGGGGTTTCCTCATTTTCATTATATTAAACTTTGGATATTTGTATGGGTAGAGGTTAAAATGAAGGATTTTGTACATCGTCTGTCTCAGTATCTTAGAGAAGGGAAAAGAGAACTTTTAAAACATGAGTTATATGCATCACAAAACTTATTTTAAGAATTTCAATTGTTTACTTATAAGGAATGGACAAAACTTTGACCAAGAGTGTGTTCTCGGGCACCCGGTGTCAATCAAAAAATAAACTTGACCAAGAGTGGCTCTTGTAGCATTCTGTAAATAACCATTCTTCCACTGTTTCAGGTTTTTCGAACTGCTTTGGGCAACAGGCTGGCAAAAGTACAAGGATTTTTATTTCGTGCTGCTTTTCTTCGGCGTGTACCATTATTTTTCCGGTTGATTTCAGAAAATATTCTATTGTGTTTCCTTCTTTCAGCCATGCATTCAACTTCAAATTACATTACAGGGACCTTAAGTCTGCGATTCAGAAAAATATTGACAAGACTTATCCATGCTCATTATTTTGAGGTACCCATGGTCACCATTTTGTGTGCAAGATTGCTGTATCAAGGGACTTTTTTCATAGTTAAAAGCTTGTGCAATTTTTAGGTGTAACATTTTTGTGATTTTTTTATAAGCAATTTATTGTCATTAGAAAAGCATAGAGGGACACAACCTTAGTACACGGAAAGTTTCCAAGAAGACCCCCCCCCCCCAAAGTCCAGCAGAGAAAGAAGAGTGGTTCAAAAAAAATTCAGAAAATCTAGAAAAAAGACTATCACGAGCTGCTATCCATGTGTGGGAGTTCAAAACATTCTTTTTCAGCTCAACCACTGATGTTGCTCTATCTTCAAAGGCTCATGCATTCCAATCTCTCCAAATACACCACATCAAACATTAAGGAGCCAACCTCAAAATTTCCACAATGTTATGACCCTCCTGTCCACCCAACTCACGCCCGTCTTGGCATAACCCAAATCAACACCAAATAACTTTAAGAGAGAACTTTGTAAATTCCTTGCTACTTCACAATGAAGAAGGTGATCAATGGACTACCTACACTTCTCACACGACACCAATCCACCACAATGATGTTCCACTTCCTCAAGTTATCTAGTGTTAATATTTTTCCCAAAGTTTTCTTCCACACAAAATGCCTCTCTTGAAGAGCCTGCACTCTCCAGATACTCTTCCAAGGAAACAGCTTAAAACTTGAAAATGTGATTTCACTATAAACTTGTGTCTTTCTGCAAGGGTCCAACATATGCCATGCACACATCCCATCCTTGCTCTAATTTTCTCCATTTTTTTTCACTGTTAACACAAGAAAAAGAATTTTCTAACAATTTGAGTTGCCTAATGAATACCCACCAAAAAAGTTGACTAATGAATGCATGATGATGTTTTGCCTGTTCTAATAGTGTGCTCTATTTATTGCTCATTAATCTTTTTTTTTTAACAGAATATGGCGTATTACAAAGTATCACATGTTGATGGACGGATTAATAATCCTGAACAACGAATTGCAAGTGATGTACCTAGGTTCTGTTCGGAGTTGAGTGAACTTGTACAGGATGATCTAACTGCAGTGACTGATGGTCTGCTCTATACTTGGCGCCTGTGTTCTTATGCCAGCCCTAAATATGTGTTTTGGATATTGGTAATTTTCAAACTGTTGTCTGCACTACTAATCTGTAAAATCTTTCAGTTTTAGATGTTATGGTACAGTTGTTTTGCAGACTATCTTCTGATAGTGTAGATTACTGTAATAGTTATAACAGTTAATGGTATGCAACCTCAACCTTCTACGTTTTGTCCCAGGCCTATGTAGCAGGAGCAGGGGCCATGATCAGAAACTTTTCTCCTTCTTTTGGGAAACTTATGTCCAAAGAACAACAATTGGAAGGAGATTATAGGCAACTTCATTCACGATTAAGGACACATGCAGAAAGCATAGCATTTTATGGTGGAGAAAGGAGAGAAGAATCTCACATTCAGCAAAAGTTTAAAACGCTGGTTAGGCATATGAGTGTTGTCCTTCACGATCATTGGTGGTTTGGCATGATTCAGGACTTCTTGCTGAAGTATCTTGGGGCTACTGTTGCCGTTATCTTGATTATTGAGCCCTTCTTTTCTGGCCATCTACGACCTGACACTTCAACCATAGGTCGTGCAGAGATGTTGAGCAATTTAAGATATCATACTAGTGTTATAATCTCATTATTTCAGTCTCTCGGGACTCTTTCTATAAGTTCAAGGCGACTTAATCGTCTCAGGTATTATACAATCCAATCTTTGCAGCACTTGCAAAAAATAAAAGAGGCATTTTATTATAATTATTATAAGTGTCATTCTAACTGCAGTGTTACAGGTCTTTTGGGTTCCATTTATAGCACTAAATTCTTGTGACATCTTGAATAAAATTCTGAGGTTTTTGTCTATGTTTTCAGTGGTTATGCTGACCGTATTCATGAATTAATCGTCATATCAAGAGAGCTAAGTGCGGTTAACGATAGATCATCTCTGCAGAGAGATGGGAGCTCCAACTACATTAGTGAAGCTAATTACATTGAATTTGATGGTGTCAAGGTTTGTGAAATTTATTCAATTATCTACCTGAGTCTTTTTTCTCATTTTTGTGTTTCTATGTTCTCATAGTAAGTGTTTTCCAGGTTGTTACCCCCTCTGAAAATGTCTTGGTGGATAATTTGACTCTTAGGGTTGAATCAGGATCTAATCTTTTGATCACAGGTACCTTAAGAGCATCTTTATTTGGTGAATTTCATTGTATTTTTTCTTTGCTTCATGTGTCCTTGCCCGCTGAGTATTATTCTATGAACTTTATGTATGCATATATATATTTAAAAATTTGATTTTAAATGATGGAAAGTTCTCAGTGTAACAGTTCTTAGTATACATTTTCAAAACTAAGAGGTTAATTTGGCATGGTCTTCAGAGTATTGGTAGGTTATGGCTTGTAAAATGTTGTGTTTTAAATCTAGAGAACCACACAAGCTAGCTAGGTGGTGTGGCAGAACTGGGGGTTTTGTGTGGTGTGGGGATGATGTAGCTGGGAGTGATGGTGGAGGCAAGGTAGCATCAATGCCATTCTCTGATGCTATGGTTCCTGTGGTGGCGTGTTTGAGCTAACACTGGTGCTGGCTGTGGTTTTAAGATGGTAGAGTGGTCAACATATGGAGATATAGTTTAAGCTGGAGCTGATGATATTGAATGGTGATTATGTTTAATGAATGGGTATTAAGGGATGGTGGTCTTGGTTTTAATGTCAATGATTCTGATGCCGATGATGGCAGGGGTGTGGAAGGTGGTAATTTGTTCTGTGCTAGTTGCATGGTTGAGAATTCTGCGACCTACTTGGTTGTGATGGTTCTTTTCCAAGATTGAAATGTCTTTAAGTTTTCCATATTGTTGCAGAAGATATTGTGCTGTTAATATATCTTTTTCACCTTCTTGGTAGGTATCTTTCTTGTATGCCTCCTGTGTACTTGAGTTGCGGCTTTTGAGCTTATCAATAAAGAATTACTTATTAAAAAAAAGCTATTGTGCTGTTAATGGGTGGCTGCCGCATCCACAAATATACTTTCTTCTGGAATCTTTAAGGTGTGCAAATGTTTTGCTGCACATCAGTATTGGAAATACATGTCTTTTGGGGGCAGAAGCTTGAGTTCTCTACTATTTATTCCTGCTCTTTTAATTGAATGGAATTTACTGGCCAATAAGTACAAGAAGACAAACTACTGCTTGCAGTAAAATCAGAAATAACCAATCGAAAACCAAGAAATGCAAACTAACAATATAAATGAATTTTTTGCAACCGGTAAGTACAGAGCACAAGCTTCTGCTTGACAGCAGAATAAGAAATGACAAACAAAAACCAAGAATACTATAACCAAGCAACCGATATGCAATCAAATGCACTTTTAGGCATGAGCAGTTCAATAAAGTGATATGGGAAAATGTAGGTCCAAAACATTTTTTTTTTTTTTTTTGTTTTGATAAGTAAAGGTCCAAAACAATTTCTACTTGGTATGCCCATTTGTGAGTGTATATAGGCATTGTTTGTGATTAGATGATAGCCCATAGAGGGCATAATTGATGGCTGTTGAAAACTTACATTAAAAAGGATTGTAATTTTTGGTTATCGAATAAAAAGGGTAGGAGGGGGCAGCCGGAGGTGGCTTCCCTACCTAGGGGTGACTATAGTAGCACCCTACCCATTGAGAACTGGACAAAAGGGGCTTTTTAGACAGCAAGAACTGTAGGCGCTTCCTCAAGTCGGGTTTGAGCCATAGATTATACCTTAGCTTTATGAGGGAATTCGGAATTCAATGAATACTTGGGCAGCTAATACCAATACGCAAAGCAGTCAAGTCAGTTCGGAGGGGGTTCGAGGGGATGTGCCCCCCCCCCCCCCCCCNCCAAACCCAAGGACCATTGAGCCCACCACCCTTAAGTGTAAAAAAAAAAACGATTATAACTATTATCTCAATTGTTAACACATTCACTAACTCTTTGTAACACCCTAATGGAAGGCCCAAACCACATGGCCTATACTCCAAAAGGACTAATCAATGATACAATTGGAGCCCCATTGGAACCTTATAAAGAGCAATAACTTCTCATTCCCAAACTACATGAGATTTCATACACTACCTACCCTTATCCTTATCATATGGGGTATCATAATCTACTCCTCTTAAATTCCCAACGTCTTCATCGGGCCAGTCCGTCGTAGGTGGCACAGCTCAAGTCCCACATTTCTGGTTGTGATAGGCTTTAATACCATTTGTAACGCCCCTAATGGAAGGTGCAAGCCACATGACCTATACTTCAAAAGAACTAATCAATGATACAATTGGAGCCCTATTGGAACCTTATAAAGAGCAATAACTTCTCCTTTCCAAGCAATATGGGATCTCATACACCACCTACCATTATCCTTATCATATGGGGTATCACACTTGTTGTTTACAATTAATGCTTTATGAGGATTATAACTATTATCTCATTTGTCAACACAGTCACTGCCTCTTGTTGTTTACAATTAATGCTTTCTGGGTGTTATACCTTCCTCCATGAGTGTATGTAATTGTAAATCAAAATGTAAAAAAAAAAAAAAAATTGCTATCTCAGTAAATGGGTCTAAAAGGTGTATTTTTTTTTTTTTCTGAGATTCCACCTCAGTGTGTGATTATGTTTATTAATTTCTGCTGAAGGTCCAAATGGTAGTGGGAAGAGCTCACTTTTCCGAGTTTTAGGCGGCCTCTGGCCTCTAGTATCTGGCCACATCGTGAAACCTGGGGTTGGTTCTTATCTTAATAAGGAGATTTTCTATGTGCCACAGCGACCATACACTGCTGTGGGAACGCTGAGGGATCAGTTAATTTATCCTCTTACGGTCGAACAAGAGGTTGAATCTCTCACTCCTAGTGGAATGGTGGAACTATTGAAAAATGTAAATCTTTGAGCTTACCCTCTCTCTTGTTCTCTTTTGAGCTCCCTTTGATGTTTAAACATGACTCATGGAGTAGGAATTGTGATTTTGTTTTAAGGTTGACCTTGAGTACCTGTTAGAGCGCTACCCACCTGAGAAAGAGATAAACTGGGGAGACGAACTATCTCTGGGTGAGCAACAGAGATTGGGGATGGCCAGACTGTTCTATCATAAGCCTAAATTTGCAATTCTTGATGAATGCACGAGTGCTGTCACTACCGATATGGAGGAACGCTTTTGCGCTAAAGTTAGAGCAATGGGAACATCATGCATAACTATATCTCATCGACCAGCACTAGTTGCATTTCATGATGTGGTGTTGTCCTTGGATGGTGAAGGAGGATGGAGTGTTCATTATAAAAGGTTGGATTTCTAAGTTCATTAATTTTCAATGTTTTTGTTAGTTATGTTAAGGATTAAGACATACGTTTACCAAAATTTGTCAGTGACTCAAGGGAGGATTCTCCAGTCCTTAGCCAACCAGAGATCACCATGATGAAGAGTTCTGACAAAGAACGCCAGAGTGATGCAATGGTAGTGCAACAAGCATTTTCTGCAGCAGGAAAGGTTAAAATTCAAATTTCATTGCTGATGTGGTTGTTTTCTTTTCTTTTACCATTGTACTTTGTGCAACTCTCATCCATGCTTTTTGTCCAGAATTCTACTCTCTCAAGTTCCAAAGCACAATCATACATCACCAAGGTGATTGCTGTGTCTCCTCCTGTGGTTAAAACTGTTCCCTTGCCAGTTTTTCCACAACTCCAAACGGCTCCAAGAGTCTTGCCACTGAGAGTGGGTGCTATGTTCAAAATACTGGTGTGTCTCTTCATTTGGTGACACCTTTGTTCATGTCTTGTTTATTTTATATTCTTGGCATGACATTAGTGTGCTGGACTAGTGTGTTGTGGTTAAGTTTCATGGTTGGGGTTGTTTTCTCATGTTCCAGCTCTTGATTTTGGGTGCTCTGATGGCTAGATGGCCCTAGTAATTTTGCATATCTTTCCTCTTTCCAAGTTCTCTATATCGAGTCCTATGGCATTCATGCAAACTTTGCATCCTGATGATTTTCAAGTTATAATGGTTGAGAGCTTCACATACTTGTCCTAACTTCTACTTGTGTAGCAATGTACAATGGCTGTAGTCTGCAACTTTTTTTTGTTTAATATATAGGCATAGCCCTAGTACATAGAATGCACACGAGAAACACCTAACTAGAATTTACAGCTGACACAAGAAATTCATGGACACTCGTCCATTAAAATCTATTGTGTTTGCCCAGAGGAACAACTTGTTGAGAAAGAAAACTTTAAGCTCATCCACTTTCCTCTCCCAACCTTCAAAACTTCTATCATTCTTCTCCCTCCGAATGCACCACAATAAACATATGGGAGCCATCTTCCATATGGCTGCATTTTGTGGGTTACCATGTAATTCCCTTTAATTTGCTAGGAAGCCCACCAATCTTGTAGGCATAATAACCCATGTTGAATAGAATGAAACTAGGCAATGCCCTAGCAAAGAAATCATCCCACAGGGTCTTGGCTACCCAACATTGTAATAGCAAATGAACCACAGTTTCTCCACTCCCTTTGCACATACAGTGCCAGTCCATCACAATGAACCAGCATTTTCCTTTTTTCTGATCAGTATATAAGAATTTTATTGATGAGAACTAAGCATAGCCCAAATACATGGGAATGAACCGAAATTTCCTGAGGTTGTCTATAGTGAGGATCTTTCCTAATGTCGCATTCTAGACAAAAAAGAAGCTACTTTCAAGGGGGCCTTAGTCTCCCAAATGTTCCTCCGAGGAAATGGAGTAGTATCTTGGATGATGAGGACCTGACATAATAATCCAGCAGTGAACTTCCCATTTTCTGAGTGGTGCCAAAGGATCTTGTTTGCACCTCCCGCAGCCATTCTTGAGGAGTACAATAGGTTGAAAAACTCTGTGAAGGCATCCGCTTCCCAGTCATGTGCTGCCCTAGAAAAGTTAACATTCCATTGCAAGGAACCACTACAGACTTCCATGAGATCAGTGGCAGTCTGTGACTTCTTGTTTTAACGTCTAGATTTTTTTCTACTTATCAAAACAAAGTTTTGCAGCCTACTACTTGATGGTGAGAGTTTTGGTGGTTTTGATGTTAAGAGATTCTTTTCTAAGTCTGAGGGATGAGTAGAAAGGATTGTGTGCCCACGGAACAAATATCTTTATCCTGTTGCTGATATTTATCTTCGTCTGCTGCTTATCATGGTTTGTGGGCAAATCTAGTCAGTTCAGGTAGCTTTAATTTTTTTTTTTTTTTAACCCCTAGGGGTTGGCTCAAGTGGTAAAGGCCTTGGGCTTGGGGGTATGCTCCCTCTAGGTCTAAGGTTCAAGTCCTCTTGGGTGCAAAGAATCTTTTGGGGCCATCGGATTAAGGGATTTTCCCTTGAGTTACCCTATGTGCACTTGCGGGAAACTCCTTGCCGAGGGCCTGTGCACCTATGGGATTAGTCGGGATGCTCTTCCGGACACCCGGTGCCAATAAAAAAATAAAAATATTATTAATTTTGCTCCTTATGCACAGTTCAATCTCTTCATGATCTCAAATTTGGAGATTTATGTTTACGATTAACATTTTTTAAGAGCAAAAACTTCTCATTTCCAAGTAATGTGAGATCCTATACACTACCTAATCTTATCACTTATCAGAATGGGGTATCTCAATCTCTCCGTCTTATATTCCTTGTGACCTCGTCGGGCCAGTCCGTCGTAGGTCGCACAACTCAATTCCCACATTTCTGGTTGTGATGGGCTCTTATACCATTTATCATGCCCCAATAGAAGGCCCAAACCACATGGCTTATAGTCTAAAAGAACTAGTCAACGATACAATTAGAGCCACATTAGAACATTTTAAAGCAATGTTTTAAATTCCGTTCTAGTGATTATTCCAGTTTAAGTACTGGAATAGAATATTTCAGTACTGGTACGTTCTGGTGTACCGTTTCAGGATTAACTATATATATATAAATTGATAACTAATAAAATAAATACATGTATATGTAAGTGTGCATCATGTGTGTGTGTGTATATATGTGGAAGAATTGAAGATTTATAAAATGCATGAATTGAAAACATTAAAAAAATAGAGATATTAGTGTCAAATATAATATTAAAAAAATGACAAACTTGAATTAAGACAGAAGAGAAAAAAGAAAAACCAAAGCAGAGAAATTATTAAAAATAATGATATTTAAAAAAAAAAAGAGAATGAAGAGACATATTTAAAGTTACAAAAAAACTTAAAATTATATAAATACCTTTTAGATTTTAGAATTAATTATATACCATTTAGATTTAAAATTTACAAAAGGGCCATCCAAACTCAAGAAAATTACAAAACTGCCATTAAAACAATTTGGAACGGAATAGGGCTTGGAATGCCAATTCCGAATGGAATGACCGGAATTTGACTGGAATGGGCCAAAACCGGCTAGAATTTGGAATGGAAGAGAATGAGGAGGTATAGTGTACCGGTACTACACCAGAACAGAAAATTCCGGCTGGGATGGACAGAACGGAACGGAATTGAAAACTATGTTATAAAGAGCAAGAACCTCTCATTCTCAAGCAATGTGGGATCCCATACACTACCAACCATTTTTAGGTGTAATATATCGTGTTATGGATACTATTCGTAATACATCCAGTCTATTGAGGAAACCTTTTTAGTTGTAATATATATCATGTTATGGACACTATCCGTAATACATTCAGTCTATTCCTTTCCTCAACATTTATAAAACCTTGATGTTTTCTGTTAATACATTATCAGTCTTTCATTGTATCTCTTTCGACCATCGCTGTAAGTTTCCTAAAGTTCTTTTATTGACATTCAAACTGCTTGGTTTTCAGGTACCAACATTACTTGATAGACAAGGAGCTCAATTCCTCGCAGTTGCTTTGCTTGTTGTATCAAGAACATGGATCTCAGATCGCATTGCCTCACTGAATGGTATTTTCTTTTCCTTAGCATTTGACGATTTTAGGATATTGTCTTTGTTATTGAAGTGCCTTAATATTCACAGGAACCACTGTGAAGTATGTTTTGGAGCAGGATAAGGACTCCTTTATTCGGTTAATTGGTGTTAGTGTTCTTCAAAGTGCTGCATCTTCTTTTATTGCACCTTCTTTAAGGTAATTTTGTTTGTCTAGTGGAATACATTTTATGTTGAATTCAGTACATTTATAAACCAGTTTGAGTGCTGGGTACAATAGAATGGAAATGTGCTTATTTACATCTTCATGAGTTTTAGAGCTTGCAATTCCGGAGGTTAACATGGTAAATGGTGGGTGGGCAGTCAAATCCAGAGTTTTAGACCTTGTTCCTCCAGAAAGGTCTAGTAATATTCCATCTGCTGTAATTTTCTTGGGTGGGGCTCCATATGGTATCTCTATTGCTTCAATTCATCATACTAGTTGCCTGTTATCCTTATAGACTTAATGTTGTATGCCTTGCATATTGGTGGGAATTCTCGTTGTCTGATGAATAAAAATCCACCTCAGATAAACTGTTCCTATAAATTTTCTACTACATCGCGAAACTGTTGATTGCATCCCTTGCCCTTTTAGCCATCTGAGTGGTATGATGAAGACAAGGTTAATTAAATGATAGTTGGTTGCCATTCATTTTGCAACAATCAATTCGATTATGTTTGTTTTATAGGCACTTGAAAGCCAGGCTGGCCCTTGGGTGGAGGATCCGTTTAACTCAACATTTATTGAAGAACTATTTGAGAAATAATGCATTTTATAAGGTACTTATGTTAAAGTGTGAATTCACCGATATAAAAAAATAATGTTAAAGTGTAAATTTGATTTTTTGGCATGCCTATCTGGCATGAACCCTATAAATGTGCTTGGTAGGCATTGCAGTGTTTGGAATAAAAGCTATTTTCATTTACTGTTTTCATTAACTGGCACTGTCATAGTTCACAAAAAAAGAATCGTTTAATCCCTTATGATATGGGTAAGTATGGACAATTCTTGTTGTGGTAATTATGTGCTGCATGTTTGATATTTAGATAGTTCTAATCTGTTTTGTTATCCAACATATCAATTTTTTTTGTTTGTGACCGACTCATTAGAAGTTTATATTTCTTTTGTCTATGAATTCTCTCCCATTGTTTTTTTTTTAATATTACCCCATTGATATATTACAATTTTTTTATTGTTACGAATGAACCTTTATAGGAAAATTTCTGCTCTTCATATTCAAAATCTTGGTGGGTTTATTCTTTAGAATTGTTGTCTGATCACGAAATACTATTTGGATTATTTGTAAGCTCTTTGATGAGACATTCAGGATCAAAGCCAAACTCATTTGAAAATGCATATTTGTAGGTCTTTCACATGTCAAGCAAAAAGATTGATGCAGATCAGAGAATAACTCATGATCTGGAAAAGTTGACCACTGATTTATCAGGACTAGTTACGGGAATGGTAAAGCCATCTGTGGACATTCTCTGGTGAGTAATTCATTGAGTTAGTTATCATGGAGTCGGGGGTTTGGTCTTTGAGGAGCTTGATAAGAGGTTCAATTACCACTTGCCATTTTGCCTTTTCCATTGATACATGTGAATGTCTGCTATTTTCAAGGTTCACGTGGAGAATGAAGCTGCTAACAGGTCAGAGGGGAGTTGCCATATTGTACGCTTATATGTTACTGGGTCTGGGTTTTCTAAGAACTGTTGCTCCTGATTTTGGTGATTTGGCAAGTCAAGAGCAACAACTTGAAGGAACCTTTAGGTAATGTCTTGTTGGTTCCTCTTTACCATGTCACTAATGCTTGGGCAATATTACTTTTAACATCAACCTGACTTCACACATTATGCATAAATCAGGTTCATGCATGAAAGACTGCGTACTCATGCTGAATCTGTTGCTTTCTTTGGGGGTGGTGCTAGAGAAAAAGCTGTAAGTGACCTGAAATTCATGATGTTCTCTTTATATGGGTGCTAAATTGTTTTCCATTGATTATAGATATTGATGTTACTTAAAGTTCTGGACCTTGATCTGTGAACATTGACATGGCGAATGCAATTTGACATAAAATATGGGCTGTCAGCCTTTACCCTAAATATTGAGGACTGGAGTAAACAAATGAAAAGAAGTAATTACTTTAAGTTATAGAAATTACTAAAAGGGGAATAAGAGCAAGAACCTGGTGAGTTCTTGGCTTGATGAAATCTAGATGCACTTCTCTGCAACCTTCTCTTTTTCCATTGGTCTTTCCCAAGCGGTTTTTTATTTTTGTTTTTTTATTTTTTGTTTCAAAGGGCAATGAAGGCCTTCCTTAGAATTTGTTGCTTAATCAAAAGGATATAACACACATGAAACCTTAGCCTTACTGACTTTTTGAGGTACAACCTTAGCCACGACATGGGAATCAAGAAAATTCAAAGTTGGTAATATTTAAAGATAAAAAGGATAAAGATATATTCTAGTTTGAGACACTGTACTTGGTAATACCTGATATCTTGCAAATCTTCTGGTCAATGTTTGCCCGAACTTATTTACATTTTTTTTAATAAATAATAAGAAGTTTTATTTAGACAGGAAGTATACAAGCAGAAACACCTAAGTACAAGCTAGGAACTAGAAAAAGCTAAAAGAAAATCATGAAGATTATCCCCATTCAATACAAGAACTTTCGGCCAAAGACAAAGTTCAAAAGAAAAAACTCTTTGAATTCTCCCAACGAACGTTCTCTGTCATCAAAACACCGCCCATTCCTTTCCAACCATAAGCACCACATCAAGCATAGAGGAATCATCTTCCAAATAGCAGCAATGCGACGGCTACCCATAAACCATTTCCAACAAGCCAATAGATCCACCACCCTCTTAGGCATCACCCAAGCAATACCCCATCTTACTGAAAATCTCATCCAAAAAGGTCTTGGCCACCTGACAATGCATAAATAAATGATCAACGGACTCACCATCTTTTAAACACAAGTAACACCAATCTAAGTAGATAATACCATGCTTTCTCAAATTATCCAAAGTCAAGATCTTCTCAATAGACACCAATCAGCAGAAAAATCCCACTTTACTAGGCCCCTTGGATCTCCATATGCACTTCCAAGGGGATTGATTGGCACAATGGCAATTCAGCGCTTTGTAGAAAGAACTAACAGTGAAGCTGAAGTTACCAGCATGATTCCACAGCAATCTGTCCTCCCTTCCCTGCACAATCTTCATATCATACAGCCTGCTGAAAAAAATCTGAAACAATGGACACTTCCCAATCGTGAACATCTCTAATAAATTTCACATTCCATTGAGGTATATATATTTTTTTATAAGTAAGAAATAACAGAATCAGCCACTGTAGGTTCTTGGTCCCTTGCAATCCTAAAGAGAGAAGGGAAAGCATTCTTAAGAGCCATGTCCCCACACCAAAGATCATGCCAAAACCAAATCCTATCACCTCCACCCACCTTAAAAGAAACATGGTTAAGAAATGTGGTAACTATGGAAGATCAGCTTGAAGTTCATCAAACCCATTCTGTTTGAGGCAATGAATATGTATAGTTGCCTAATTTACAGTTGTTTTCCTTACATGGCACATTCTTTATGCTATTCCTGTTTGTTCCTTACCCATATGCTGGGTTATCATTCCGCTCCTTGTAGCAGCCTGCAGTTTTCATGTTGTCTGCCACTTCTCAAGAATGTGGTAACTATTGATTCAATTGAACCACAATGGCTCAAGACCTTGTTTTTTTCTTTCATTTGCTGTAATGAAACTTGTCATTAGAATTTTCCTATAGGCATCATGGTTCAATATGGCCAAATAAATTTGTTTGTGATGTATTCAATATTTTTGAAATAATTGGTATTAGCTATTGATCTGTGGATCTATACGATCTTATTACTGAGCAGATGATTGAATCAAGATTCAGGGAGCTTCTGACTCACTCCATGTCACTTCTGAAAAAGAAATGGCTGTTTGGCATACTTGATGATTTTATCACAAAGCAACTCCCGCATAATGTGACTTGGGGGTTGAGCTTGTTATATGCCATGGAACACAAGGGTGACCGAGCATTGGTTTCTACTCAAGGTATGATTATCCCAACAATGATTTTGAGCTCTGTTAGCTTGCTATTATAATTCTCTCATATACATGTATGACAATATCTTTTCTAGGTGAGCTGGCACATGCATTGCGCTTCTTAGCTTCTGTTGTATCTCAAAGCTTTTTAGCTTTTGGTGACATCCTTGAATTGCATAAAACATTTCTTGAGCTCTCTGGTGGCATTAACCGAATTTTTGAGCTGGAAGAGCTTCTACATGCTGCACAGTCTGGTATGCCATTCTTTGTTCCTTTTAGACTTTAAGTAATATTTTTATTGGACCATTTTAAAGAACTCAGTCCAAATTTCTTGTGACTCAAGGCCAATTAGCAGGAAAGATGAAAACTGAAAAACAAAGGCTTATGAGATTTTGGAAGCTTTGAGGATCCTAATTAATTTAGTTAAGAGTTATTTATGTGATTCTTTAGTGGCTGGAAGACCCTCTTGGTTGGGACAAAGTAATTTACTTTACGCTGGGATCAAGTTGTCAGGTTGTTTGTAGCTCCTTTTGACTTGTGCCAGCAATGTGGATTTGAATTAGAAAATAAGAAGGGAAGCTGATATATGGTTTACTTGTGGATAAAGTGCTTGTAAGTAATTAAGTCTGGATTAGATTTAACATATCATATACACTTTTCATTTTGTTTAGGATCTCATATTAGATTTTTCATAATTGAACAAGAGAATTGTGATATACTCCAGATATGAATGAATTTTCCCTATCATGAGATAAGATTGTTGGGACAGTTGGACATGATGATGCCGGTTACAGTGTGGTCAACCCTTTGAAAAGGCTACAAGGTAGTTAGAAGGGAGCAAATAAATATCTCTACATATTGACATTAGTTGCTGAGCTTTCCAGGAATTAAGGTTTAGTTTTAGTCTCTCTTCAATCTTTTGAATGTAAGCCAATTCCATGTCAAGATGTTTTTCTTCCAATAGATTGATTAGTTGAACTAGACTTATTTGACGTATATAGGCTAGTTAGTATTGAAATTATTGTATATCGATAGCAATTGTTCTTGCTTGTTTTTTGTTTAATCGAGTCATCAGGAGTACATGTTCATGCTAATTGAGTTGGCCTTGCAGCAAATTCGATGTCTGATATTAAATCAGAATCAAACAGGAGAGATATCTTCTCTGAAGAGACCATCTCCTTCTCTGAGGTGGATATCATTACCCCAGCACAAAAAATGTTGGCTAGGCAGTTGAGATGTGATATAGTACCCGGGGAAAGCCTGCTTGTTACTGGTTAGTGAAGTAAGTTCCTTTATTTATCTTATGTAAATATAGATCTGACAAGTTTGCATTGTTTCAGGTCCGAACGGGAGTGGGAAAAGTTCAGTTTTCAGAGTCCTTAGAGGTCTATGGCCCATTGTAAGCGGAAGACTCACTAAGCCATCCCAACATATTGATGAACTGGCAGGATCTGGTTCTGGTATTTTTTATGTTCCTCAGCGACCTTATACGTGCTTAGGAACGCTGAGGGATCAAATTATATATCCTCTCTCCTGTGAAGAAGCAGAATTGAGGGTATTAAAGTTATATGGAAAAGGTGAATTTCTTGCTTCACTTAGCATGCCTGTGTTATACTTTGCACTTTCCATCTTATGATTCCTATACAGATGTGATTAGCAAGTCCTTTTCTTCTCTTTTATTGTCGTTGCAAGTACATGGTAGGCAAGTCTCCATTCTCTTATATGTCGAAATGTTTGACGTGCTTATGTTTTCTACTTCATGACTGAAATACCGGTGGACCATAGGCCTGATGAAATACTTGTGGAAGTTTTAGAAAAAAGGCTTTATATCTGTCTTTTCAGGTCATTACCCAGCCCACCTCAAATTGCACCTATTTTGTCTAGATTTTATATTTTATCCCATGGGACCCACAGAGTTGTAGATTCATATGATCATGATAAAGTGCCCTTTACTTCAGTGGCACATTCGATCTTTTGAAGTGATGTCAAATTCTCAGCCCCCAGGGTCTCATTGATTTGGCCATCACAAAGCATGAATGTGTCTGGAAAACCCTGCCCAGACTTGCCCCATGAAAATATATCTCAAGTTCTTGGCATAAACATTCTAGGTGAAACTGAATGTTTGATTGGATCCTGCTGCCTGACTTTGCTGTGGTTTCCCAATCAAATTCATCAGGCTCCATCTTTAGCATTTTATGGGTGACTGTAAGGGTGGGCAAGACTAACACTGGTTCCGACTCCGGCCGAGGCCCGCTAGTTGGAAAAATTGGAGTCTGAGTTGCTCCGAAAATTTATGTCGGAGTCGGAGTCGATGTTTGCTCCAACCTCCGAACTCCGACTGTGACTGAAAAAACAAAAAACAAAGAAGAGGAGTCTATATTATTTTTAGTGTATTTGTTGGGTCTGTCTCAGTACATCTGTCTCTGTCTGTCTGTCTGTCTGTCCGTTTGTCTTCTGTCTCTCTGTTTGCTTTTTATGTTTACGTTTATTTTCAATTCACCGTCATTTATTTTTTTTTTCAGTTTTTTCTATTTTTCTTTCATGGGGTGGTGTAGAGAGTCATAGACTTGTAGATTTTTTAGTTTTCACATCAGTGTCAGTTTTTTGCTTCTTTTTTTAAAATTTTTCTTCTAGGGCCCCGTGTGGAGTGATGTAGCGTTTTTTGAGTTTTCACTTTTGAGATCATTGTCAGCATTCTTTTTTTTGAATTTTTCCCCTTTTTTTTTTATTACTTTTGGTCTAAGGACGGTGAATGTTAGTTTCGAGATCCAATCCTGACCGCTCATTCCTTTATATCAACTGCTAATTTGAATATAGTGGTAACAGTGCACATATATATAATTAGTTTTTAGTGTCTCTTTATCCGAGCTCCTCCTCATTCTTCAACACCGAACCTCTACTCTCTTCCCAGTCCCATTTCCTTTTATGTTTCTGTCGAGCATCTTACGAAGGAAGAAATGCACTGGAGTAGTACATGTATACCCTTCACCGGAATATAGAGGCTCCATATTATCACGGTGGCTTTAGCAGCGTCTACTAGGGGTGTTCATCCGGGCCGGGTTTTTTCCCGGCCCGGTCCGGAACCCAAGAAACCGGATTCCGGTTCCAGGTTCCGGGCCCGGAACAAATCCGGGCCGGAACCCGGGTTGACCCGGTCCGGGTACCGGGTTGTAAATCCGGAACCCCATTTTTTTTTTTTTTTTTTCATTAGACTAATTCAAGTAAGACATCAAGAAGGTTTCATAACATGCGTGAGAATTCCTTCGCGCCGACATTGTTTTAATTAATATAACTTGACGCAACATTTCAAACAATACGTAACAAAGCTATATATGCATGTGCCTTCAAAATAACATTTGTTCTAATATTGTAAGATACATCGCAAACTCACGTACATCTTCCGCACACAAACTCTGACCCACATAGATTTTTCTTTAGCTCCAGATGGGTATTGCTTTTGTTCTTTTAACTTGGCTCAATGTATTTCTCAATAATTTATAGACCACATTTTTGTTATTATTACACTTAAATAATTTTGAAAGTGTAAATAATAACATCAGTTACATCATAACTATCAAGCTTGTGAACATAGACTAAAAAAGAAAGAAGAAGAAAAAAAAAAAAAAAAACCCGGATTGTAAACCCGGGTTCCTGATTTACAACCCGGATTCATCCGGGTTCCGGCCTGGGTTTGACCCGGGCAAACCCGGTCTGGGTTCCGGCCGGGTTTGAAACCCGGGTTCCAGTCCGGGTGTATCAGGGTTCCCGGGTTGGAACCCGGATGAACACCCCTAGCGTCTACTATGCCATCATTTGACGACGGCAGCCAACGGAGCCTCTCTCTCTCTCTCTTTGTGGTATCGACTCTTCGACTCCAACTCCTGCAACTCCAATCGGAGTTTGACTCTGGAAAAATTCAGAGTTGGAGTTCAGAGTTGGGCTTTCCGACTCAGTCGGAGTCGGAGCCCAGCCCTAGGTGACTGCTTCATGGTGGCATGGTGGGTTATTTTAACGTTGCTCAAGTCTGTTCTTTCTGCATAAAGAAACTGAAAGAGGTTGCTATCAGCGAACTTTTATCCCATACACGTGTGAACCAGACATGACTTATACACACACACACACACACACACACACACACACATATATGTATGTATTCTTCTAGTTAAGCAGTGGTGTCATTAGTCTATTTCTTGCCATTATTAGGTTGAGGATTGTTATTGTGAAAATTCAGGTCAAAACACTCCTGACGCCAAGAACATACTGGATTCGCGCTTGAAAACTATTTTGGAGAATGTTCGATTAAATTATCTTTTGGAAAGAGACGAAGGTGGTTGGGATGGTAACTTGAATTGGGAGGACATTCTTTCTCTTGGAGAACAGCAGAGATTAGGCATGGTGAGTCAGATATTTACAAGTCACTTTTTTAAATGAGTACTGCCAAGAATTTTTATTATTTGACATGATATATTCTTTTATACCAGGCACGCCTATTCTTTCACAAGCCCAAGTTTGGCATCCTTGATGAATGTACCAAGTATGTTACGGAACACACTTCTTCTTAAAAGAAATGTTTGCCAGTTATCTCATATCTTGGTTTTATGTTTATCTTTTCTGAAATTACAGCGCAACAAGTGTTGATGTTGAAGAACACCTTTATAGGCTTGCAAAGAATTTGGGTATCACAGTTGTCACATCCTCGCAAGTAAGTTTTCTAACAATGTTAGAGATGCACTGGGGAGTTGGGACACTGTTGTACTTGAGATGCATCCGTAGTCATACATTTTTTTCTGGCCATGCTGACACCAGTCAATTTACGTGTGTGTTGAGCAAAGATCTAATTGACAAGTGGATCTAGTTTGGCTATTGGAGAAATGATTTGTAAAAGTCTCAAATAGACAAGTGATGTGCAGACCTTTGTAAAAAAGTAAAAAATAAAATTAAAAGAAAAAAAACTATTCTTTTTTAGTGGGATCCACTTTTTTTATAAAGGGTCTGCACGGGACTTGTGTATTTGAGACTTGTACTAGCATTATGCTTATGTTCATGTTCCCTTTCATCATGCCACCTTAAGCATATCTTCGTGTTCCCCCTCTAATTCTCATTATGCTTATGTCACTATCATATATATAATGCTGCAGCGTCCAGCCCTAATACCTTTCCATTCCACGGAATTACGGCTAATTGATGGTGAGGGAAACTGGGAACTTCGATTAATCAAGAATTGAGCGCGACTCTGCTAGTATCTGCAATCCAACGTCCT
>QEOT01001187.1:29352-83401 GCA_003123785.1 Pterocarya stenoptera
CATTAGCATATGGCATATTGTGCATGCGTTGTTTCCTTCCTGTTTTTGTTCCGTCATTTTTTGTTCCAATGTCCCATATTAATTACTTGTGGTCGTCTGTTTATGAACATTGGGTTAACGAAGTCGTCCTCTTTTGTCTTCTTTTTGTTTTCCCCCCAGAAAAAAACTACGTAGCCTTGTCATAATTATGGATTGCTGATTACTCTTATCATGTGTTGTAGCTCACATCAACCCATTATTTACGGCTTAGTGAGATAAACAACATGTTTTTAATTTTTACTATATTAAAGTCGGTCATTAATGAAATAGGCGTCGTATAGTGCTACCACCACTTCGCTGTGAATCGTGGTCAAAATTACTTTTAAATGACTCACACTTTAATACATTATATTAAATAAACTGTCCCTTTTAAATATAACATGTTTATCTTTTCATAATTGGTTTACTTTATTTGAATATGCTAGGCTACTAATGCGTGGTGAAACGATAGAGAAAGTTATAACTTTGAAGCTTTAGGGCCCCTGACAACATAATTACAAGGACGAGGTCATGTTGTTTATGTACACTTCCATCTTAACCAGAAAGTACTTTGAGATTGGTATCATATTATTCTAAATCTAATTACTCACATGTTACTATATAGTATATATTAGTATATAATCTCTGGTAATGGAGTTGTTTTAATATGCGGCACTGATAATGGGGGGTGAAACTGGTGTCACTGTCAGGTTTGGGGGATGGGAGAATTTTGAGTTTTGTTTTAAAATTTAAAATATTATTTTTTAGTTTTGAGATTTGAAAAAGTTATATTAGAATTTGAAAAAGTTATATTGGGATTTAAAAAAGTTGAATTATTTATTATATTTTATATGGAGATTTGAAAAAGTGTAATGATGAGATGAGATGAAAATGAGAAATCTCATCTTGAGGAGATAACTGGTATCATAGTTTTTTTCCAAGTCTAAAAACGGTCCAACAGGTAATAAAAACGGGTAATAATCTGTGGAAAGGTGGTTCAACAGGTAATAAAAAGGGTATCCAAAACGGTATCCTTGAGAAATTTGCAAAGAGGGATTGGGATGTTACTATATTATTACTAGCCGAATAAAGATAAGCATCGGTGCATCAGGCACCATAACCATGACTTTCTTATCAACTTTTGGATCACAGTCTCTCTCTCTCTCTCTCTCTCTCTCTCTCTCTCTCTCTCTCTCTCTCTCTCTCTCTCTCTCTCTCTCTCTGTGACTACAACACGTTTTGGCAGAAAAAACTAACAAAAAAGTAGTACTGGAGATAATCGTTATCATAGTTTTCAAATCTAATTACTCACATGCTCCTATACGGTAGGTTATAATCATGGAAAGGTGGTCCAATAGGTGTTAAAAGTGGTATCCCTTGAGAAATTAGCAATGGCAGATTGGGACGTTATTATAGAGTAATTATTGGGTACATATTCTCGACGGATACATGGTACTCTCATTTTATTATATATAGGGTATCATACCAATTAATTTTTTTTTGTGAATAAAACGTGTAGTATATTCTCATTTATCAAATGTATCTGTCTGTACAGAGTTTATCATATGAGTATTCTCTACAAACTTCCATTGGATATTCCTCAATCCAAACACATTATTTTATCCTAGAAAGGGCAGATTTGGCCAAAACATGAGCCACTGTATTCCCCTCTCTTAACACATGTTGAATCTTTCACTCATTCCTTGTTTTGAAATAGCTTCTGACATCTTCAATTGGATTTCCATACCATGATAGTTTTCCTCCCCAGAACTCATTGTCTTTGTTACTACCTGAGCATCCCTTTCAAAAACCACATTTGAAATATTTAACTCTAGGCAAAGCTCCACTGCTCTCCATAGCACCATAATTTCTGTTACCACTGGATGGGAAACTCCTCCTCTACTCATGCACAGCGCCACTTGCACATCCCCCCTTGAATCTCTGATTATCAAACCAGCCCCCATTCTTTTCCCTTTCAAATCTAACGCAGCATCCCAATTCAGTTTAACAAAGTCCTCTCCTGGAGCCTGCCATCTGGCTTGGATTCTCCTTCCCCTCCTAGATTCCTCTACTATCGTGGGTCTGCATTGAGCTTCCTTAAACTCATCTAACATCCTCCTTGCAGACTACACTAGCATTTTTGGACTAGCAAAAGACTGCTCAAATATGAGTTTGTTTCTACGCATCCACAAGCTCCTCATAGTAACTGCAACTATTTCCAACTCCTCAACTAGAGTGGATTTTGCTAGGTTCTCCCAGGTATGAGCAAACTCCTCTTCTATACAAGGCCATTTGTGAATGGATCCTGCATGTTCAGACCACACATCCGAGGCTGCCACACAACTCCATAAGAGACATGGCTCACCGTTTCCACCTCCAACAAACATATTGGGCATAGGTTAGACTCACCAACCTTCCTTTGAAATAGGTTGTTCTTTGTTGGAAGACTATCATTAATTGCCTTCCAGAGAAAAGTTTTAACAACTCCCGGGATCTTCAAGCTCCAGAGGATCTTCCATGCTCCAACCTTTTTAGAGGCTCTTGAGAACTCCCATTTGTGTATCTGCTTCCTTGCCATATCTAGATGATAAGCACTCCTAATCGTGAAAAGTCCATTCTCTATGTGAGCCCAAGTCTTTCTATCTTGTTGTCCAGTAAGGCTAATGGGGATTGAGCATACCAGTTCAGCCTCTTCTTCAACAAAAATCTCCTTGACTAGAGCTTTTTTTCAACATTTTTTCTCCTCATCTATTAGCTCCATCACTCTTGAGGATTTATCCAGTTTCTGTATTGGAGTTTGGATGCAAAACGTAGAGGCCTTTGGGATCTAACTATCCCCCCATATGTTAATGTTCTGTCCGTTGCCCACTCTCCAGATTAGGCCTTCTTTCAGTAGCTCAAGAGATCCCCATAAACTCCTCCGAATAAGTGATGGTCTAGATCCCAAGTTTGACATAAGCAGGTCAGAAGTCTTGAAGTATTTCTCCTTTAAAATTCTAGTTGTCAAGGAAGATGGATTTGTGAGTATCCTCCAACACTGCTTTGCTAAAAGTGCTTGGTTGAAATTTTTCAGATTTCTATAGCCCAAACCCCCTTTATCTTTTGTCACCCCCATCTTATCCCAACTCATCCAATGAATCTTGCTCTCATTTTGCTTATGCCCTCACCAAAACCGAGCCATCATTGTTGACATTTCCTTACATAGCTTCACCGGGATTTTAAAAACACTCATATTATAAGTAGGGATAGCTTGCACCACTGCCTTTATGAGTACTTCCTTACCGGGAAAGGAAAGAAACTGATTTCTCCAACAGTTTATCTTTTTCCACACTCTCTCCTTTATTCCTCTAAAGGCTTTATATTTGGATCTTCCTACCATAGTGGGTAAACCCAAATACTTCTCATAGTTACTACTGCTACTAGCTCCCACCTCACTTAGGATCAACTGCTTATCGGTCTTTCTTACATTTAAGCTGAAGAAAATGGCAGTTTTGCTTCTGTTTAAACACTGCCCTGAAGCTTCCTCATAGACACCTAGGATGTTACTGATTTTCTTCCATTCTTCCATATTTGCCCTCCTAAATATCACACAATCATCAGCGAATAAGAGATGAGAGATTCTTAGCCCTCCTCTTACTACATTGACCCCTTTAATAACCCCATCACTTTCTGCTTTATTGATAAGAGAACTGAACCCCTCAGCACACAACAAAAATAGGTAGGGAGATAATGGATCTCCTTGTCTTATTCCCCTTGATGGAGTGCTCCACCCATTCGGGTTCCCATTTACTAGAAAAGCGTATGATATAGTAGTAGCACATCCCATTATCAAAGCAACCTATTTTTTTTTATCAAAACCCAGCTTTAACATAATGGCCTCTAGAAAAGACCATTCCACCCTATCGTATGCTTTTGACATATCCACCTTAACTGCCATGTAACCAGCTTTACCTTTTTTCCTTGTTTTCATCAAGTGGAGGGCTTCATAAGCCACCATCATGTTGTCTGTAATAATTCTTCCAGGAATAAAAACACTCTGGTTAGTAGAAATAATCTCATTTAAAACTGTTTTCACCTATTAGCCAAAGTTTTTGCAATAATTTTGTAAAAGACATTGCAAAGGCTAATAGACCGATAATCACTTACTGAGATGGGGTTCTTTATCTTTGGGATTAGGGCCAGATACATGCAGTTTAGAGAAGTCCTTATACTCCCGCCTCTCAAGTAGCTCAACACTGCATTGCACACTTCATCTCCGACTATACTCCAATAGCTTTGGTAAAAACATGCTCCATAATCGTCTGGTCCGGGGGACTTGAAAGGGCCAATTTGGAACATAGCTCTCTCCACCTCCTCTCTTGTAAAAGCTCTTAACAGATTTGAATTCATATCCTCCGTCACTTTAGTTTGGACAGATTTTAAGCATCCCGTTATCCCCTCTCCTGAAGGGTTGCTTGAAGTGAAAACTCCCATTAAATACTTCACAACTGCATTTGTGATACCTTCTAGTTCAGATCTCACATTCATCTCTGAGTCAATAACAGATTTTATATTGTTCTTCCTTTTTCTTTGGGTGGCACATGCATGAAAGAATTTCGTATTTTGGTCTCCCAACTGGTACCAATTGCGTTTAGCCCTTTGCTTCCATTTCAGATCCTCTTTCTCCATCAAATCCCCAACCTCCACTTGAAGCTGCTTTATCAATTTAGAGTTGTGAGGGCCCTCCCTCTGTTGTAGATATTTTATTTCTGTTGTTTTTTCTTTTATTTCTTTAAACAAATTCCTCTTCATACTTTTACTCCATCCCGAAAGAGCTCCACTGCAACTTCTCAGCAACTCCTGGACTTTTTTAATAGGATCTGTTGATGGTCTGTTTCCACACCACTCCCTTTCTATTAAGCTCTCACACCCCTTCCTCATGCATCCAGCTCGCTTCAAATCTAAATAGGAATTATTTTTTCCTACTTTGAGGAGAGGATTCCTTTGTAGATAAGAATAGTGGCCTATGGCCAGAACATCTACCTGTTAATACCTCCACCTCAACTCCTTTAAAGCTTCTCACCCACTGTTTATTTGCCACCCCCTGTCTAATCTTTCTTTTGTAAAAGTTTTTTCAGAGTGCTTGTTGCTCCATGTGAAGAAATCCCCTCTACATCCCAAGTCAGACAGCTCATTCTCCACCAAAGCATCCCTAAAGTGTGCCATTTGCCATTCCTCCCTCTGTTTTCCACCAACTTTTTCTGTTTGGGCTAGGATCTCATTGAAATCTCCAATAACACACCAAGCCACCTATTCTCTTGGTTTCAACCTGCTCAACGGACTCCATGACTCCTTCCTTCTACCGGTATCATGTTAGCCATAGAAACCAGTCATCAACCACTTCACATTTAATTCTTCCACTTTTATCCAGGCACTAATATGCCACTATGAGTAATTGTAAACCTCCACTTCCTCTACATTTCTCCGAAGCAAGGCCAAACCTTGGTTTTAATAAAGAAAACCAAGCTGTGTTTCTTTTCCTCCACCATCATGTGGAGATCTTGATCTGTCCGAGGGTTCCCAAGCCCTCGGCAGTTCTAGTTGAGTAGACTCATGGTGAATGGCGAGATTGCCTAGCAACCTCTGCCATAACAGTTTCTGTATCCACCGCGACTACCCCTTCTTCCCTTCTTAGTTTACTAATTTTTCCACTCATCTCTCCCCCACCCTCAATCTCATCTATCAATCTTTTGAAACCCACATTCAGGTTAGAGGACTCACTGGAGTTTAACTTTTCTCGAGCCCTCATTTTCCATTGTCCACGTTTCGATTTTTTTTCTTGTAATTGGCTTGTAGAATCACTCCTTGGAGTTATTATCCCTATTGACCCTCCATCTTTGAATTGGTTTTCCTTCCCTTCCTCTATCCCCCGATCCTCCCCCTTCGGACAGATCAGAACCAAATCCTTGTTTCCCCCTTCCTCCCTGTTAGAATTTGTCCCTATTTCCACTTCCTGGAAGCACTTCTTTTCTACCCTAACTTCTGATTCCATACCCTTTGTTTTTCTTGGGATATCCCCCTTTGATCTCACCTCCTCCTCTGTGATAGAACGTGTCTCCTCTTGACTAACATCATCATAAGTTTCCACATCCGTCTTCTCCCTTGCACCTTCAGATCTTCTGAATTTAAACTGGCCTGCCCTCAACCAGGGACCAAATTGGCCCCCAACACCTGCCGTTTCACCTGTACAGCCTAGTGGTGAATGGAGAATACGACCACATCTAAAGCACATTCTCGAGATTTTCTCATACGTAAAAGGCACCCACATATTCTCCCCTAGAAGATTTACTATTCTACCTCGAGCCACCACTTTGCATAGATCATATTCAACTCTCACCCTCAGGAAACTTCCCCATCCCATACCATCTTCCCGAACGTCCACCTCCATAACCTTCCCAATAGAACCCCCAATCTGTTCTCCTATGCATTTATTCATACAAGCTAGGAGTAAGTTGTGCATCTGTACCCAAAGCTCCTCATAATCGAAACACATTTTGTGTGGTTGGGTAATTCCATCAAACAGATTCAATACGAACAAACAATTATAAAAAAGCCAGGGTTTGCCTCTCAACACTTTGTTCTTATCTATTTGGTTGCGAAGGTTATAATGAAACTGTTTGGCTGAAATTCATGGAACTCCAGAGGCTTACCCACCCTCCAGATCTTCTCCATTGTCCTCCGTACCACTTCTTTGCTTATTACACGATCTGAAATAATTTTTCCCACCAAACATCTCTTCGCCTTCAACTTTATCTCCTCTCCCAGATTGATCTTGATTGGATCGTTTTCTTTCTCATTTAGTTGTAAACGGTTCCATATCTCCACCAAGTTCTCCATATCTCCTCAATCCCCACTTGGAGGTGACAATCAGGGACTGCCAACCTCCTATTTAAGATTACTAGGATCAGAAATAGGCTCGGACTACACTACTTCTCCTCCACCAGTCGCTAGACGTAGCAGAGAGCAGACAATGTGTGCGCATATCATACCAATTAAAATTGATGCTTATATAAGTGATTTTAATTACATTACATACTGTGATATGATAATCATCCATATTTGAATACCTAATAATTTTTCTATTAACATATATATATTTGTTTATATATCAACGCATTAGTACTATCGAGATAAACAAAGATACGTAGCAGGCACCATAACTATGACTTTCTTGTCAACTTTTGGATCGCAATCTCCAACTTTATTATTTCCTTAACTAGTGTGGATCTCTCTGATCTCTAGTGGACGTTAACACGTTTTGGAAGTAAAAAACTAATAAATTAAAAGACGGAGAAATCAGATCCCACTTTCTAGTAAACTCATTAATATTACAAAAACAGAACCAAAAGTGACATGATCTTCTGAGGATCTTGCTAAGCTTGTTTGGATTTTGAGCTCAAATCTACTTCCTTTAAGATGCGAAATCTCCTCAAGTTATCGTTTCCACTTGTAGTATAAGACTGGTTTTCTTCTCAACTTGATCAGGTGATGACAAAGGGTGATATTAAGGAGGAGAAAATATTCTATTTGCAATTTTGAGTGGGGGATTGTGTGGTCTGTCTCATTGGTGAATGAGGGTAAAATAGGAAAAAATATTATTTAAAAAAAGATATTATTATAATTTTAATTTTTTTTATAAATATAACTATATGAGCTTCCACGAGAAGTCTCAAAATTGTATGTAAGACTAACTCAGTAAGGAGACTTTATTTGCCTATTAATTAACCTCGCACAAACCCAACGAACCAGAGCCCTGCTCGACAAAATTTGTCCAAACAATTACTGGTGAAGTATTTTATTAAATGCATGAGCATTTCATACTAGTACATTCATATGTACAAAGAAAATCTAAAGGAGATAGAGATCAATACTCGTTGGACTTCTGTGGGTTTGGATCATGATCAGGTTAATTTCTATTAATGAAATTAAATACAAAGAGTGCTCAGCAAAAGCAAAATAATACAATATATATATATATGTAGTACACAAATCCATGAACATTACATAGGAATTAAATTAATTGCATAATTTGACCGATTTAATCTTCATGATTATAGGTTCACTAATATCACAGAGTGCATATATAGAATATATAGTTAACCATAATAAAAGGCTTTATACACACACATACAAGCTTCATGTTTTTGCGCTTTGTTTTTTTTGCCACATAATTAAGGGCTCGTTTTGACACTAAATTAAAATATCTTAGAATATCTATGAATAGTATTAGTAGTGAAATGATTTGAGTTAAGATATATATATATTATTGAGTTTTGAGAAATGAGAGAGAGAGAGAAAAAGTTGAATAAAAATATTATAAATTTAAAAAATTATTTAAGTCTTATTTTTTTAATATTCTTATTTTTTTAAACTTGAAAAAGTTGTATTGTTTTTTTTTTTTTTTAATTTGTAAAAAGTTATAATAATTAACTAATGATTAGATGAGAAAATTGAATACATGGAATTGAAAAGTGTTTTATGTTTGGGAGATATTCGGAAAGAAAATATATGAGAAGGACAATGCTAGAGCCACCGCTAGGGACTCCCATTGGGTTCTAGCATGTGTTTTTTTATGTGTTTCTTTTTATTTCTTTTTTTATATAGATTTTTTTAACAATTTTAAATATTTTAAAAAAATAAAAAAATACAACATCATTAAAAAAATATTTCTTTAATTACGAAGTAAAATAAAAAATAAAAAAAATCCCAACTAGAAGACTAATATTTTTTTATGTTTTTTTTTTTTACTTTATGATTAAGGAAATATTTTTTAATGATGTTCTAAATTTATTTATTTTTTTAAAATATTTAAAAGTTTTAAAAAAAGCTATATAAAAAATAATTAAAAAAAACACATACTAGAACCAGCGGGAGCCCCAAGCAGTGGCTCTAGCATTATTCATATGAGAATATATACCTAAAAATACGTCCTGTATTCCCAAATTAACCAGCCCTAATTAGTTGCATGTAACATACCGCGGATAGCTCACCATTAATTTAAGATCGAGTTTAATTGTGTATTAGCTAGGATAAGTTTAATTTCTTCTAAGATATTAAAGTATACAAAAAGCATCAGTTCAAATTTATAACGTTCTCTATTGCATGTTGAAGAATTTTAAAAAAAAATGTAAATTAATTGTTAGAGAAATAAAAATGGATGCAGGTATGACTAGCTGTGTAGGTCTTGACCAAAATGTTTTACTGGAATTTCTTTCGGTTTTTTTTTTCATAATATTTATAGGAATATTTGAATGTAAGGATGACTACCACTATGAAACTACATAATGATTTTGTATTAATAATTTTATATCAGATTAATTTGTTTTCCAAGTCTTTCATATTTATATCACATACCATTAATGTTTACTGTGCTAATTGTCAGATATATATATATATATTGTATTAGCAACGTCAGGATGTCATTAATTTCATTAAAATACTGAAACTTTTAAATTAAAAACAAAAAATAAAAACTTTGAAACGAGATAGTTCAGATCATCTCCATATACAGGTGATGAGCTAATCATGATAATGACGTGAAGGCAGCTTGTAAGGCAGGGAGGGATAAGGGCGGGCCGGCATGCATGCATGCCGTGTGCGACTCTGAGATTGTAGTCCAACCCTTCAAGTTTCTGAAGAGGTGGGATTTCTCAATTTTAATTTGACAATCTTTGAGTCAATCTCATAAGATCCACTTCCATCTTTTTTTATAAAATTTTAAAGCATAAAGATCAAAGTGGTACAAAAACGATCTAGCTGGCCACCTGGGTGAGATTGATATACATGATATATATCCTCAAAAAAGAAAGAAAGAAAAAAAAAAAAAAAAAAACAATATTATCACCCTCCTTCCAATGTGCGAACACTATATACATCCCCCAAAGGCCGAAGTCTTCAACCCACAACACGAGTTTCTTCACCAACGTCAAACAAACCCTCGTCTCTTGAATTCATTTTCTCTGATCTCAAATGGGTACTGCTCCTGATCTGCAGTTTTCTTCTCTTAGCTGTAAATTAAGTATCATTCAAGCAAAAAACGTGGAATTCAAGTCCACGGGTACCCTCTTTGTTAGATGCTATCTTTCTGCAGGAAACAACAAAAGAATTCGGCTTAACAGCCGAGAAATCTCCTGCAGGTCCTTACTCTCTTGGAACGAGTCCTTATTGTTGGATTGCGTTGGTACCCAAGACTCCATGGGAGACCTAATGCAAGAAAACTTGGTTTTCGAACTCCGGTGGAGGAACAAAGTGCCCGTTCTTGGGAAAATCATTAGATCCAAACTCTTGGGGAGGGGAGAGATTCCATGGAAAGAAGTCTTCGAGTCGCCCAAGATGGAAATGGAGAAGTTCTACTGGGTCACGATGATTCCCACGAGTGGAGAAGTGCTTGTTGAAGATGTCGAGCTACCTAAGCTGCAAGTGGGGATGAAAGTTCAAGTTCCTGCAATGGTGGAAAAGGATAGAAGGAGAATAATCAATGGGAAGGCTGAGAAATGGGACGATTGTGGGTGTGGGTGCAAAGATGGTCGTGGTTGTAGTTGTCGAGATTACGATGTTTTTGCATTAGCGGCTGCTTTGGAGGCGTTTTAGCCTATAATTTTAGGCGCAGTACTGGAAGTTGACATGCAATAACAAATCATGTATGGGATTGGTGTCGACATTTGCATGGAATTTTGTACATAGAGATATCTACAATATTACAACTTTTAAAGAAAGGAAATGGAGTTGAGTGTTGTCATTTACTCTACTTTTTACAGGGCCAGGCAATTTCTTATGAAATTTTTCATCAAACAATTCCTCCTTGTTCTGATTTTCTTGGCAATAACAAAAGAAAAAAAACATAAGGCTACTATAATCGGTGCATGTCTTGTAAAGTGGCCAAGGATATATATTATTAATCCTAAATTTTCATACTACCTACCTCGAAAGACCAGAAGAACAACGTCGTACAAATCACATATAAGCTGCATGTTGGCATTTGAGTACATCTAAAGCATACAGCCGATCGATCTCGTGACAGTCAAATATACAGTACTAACTTAACCGATGTACGAAAAGAAAATGCAAATTATACAGTAAGTCGGCTAGAAATGTGTAATCAATACTTAAAAACAAGTACAAAAAATTAACATCGGCTACAAAAGCTGCTTAATTTATTATATAGAGTTCTTCAAGTGAAATGAAGCCACATCAGAGCCACGTACAATTTTGGATGCCACAACTTAAGCAGATAGGCATCCATCGAGTGTTGGCAAATAAATTATTTATTTTCTGTGTCTGAGTGCGGACGGTGGATACGGCTAAGTGTAGCGCAATACTGTTGCGACTAAGGGTCGTTTTAGATATATACGGCCCTTCAAGAATCTGAGGTGGCCTTGTGTTAATTTGGTATGATCCTTACATGATCTCGTAAATTCATTTCATGCGCAATACAAAGCTTAAATATTTTTCTTTTTTTATATATTGTGCAGGACAAGGATCCCATGCAGAACAAAATATAGAGTATTTTAATGATTATTTTGTCAATATAATATGGAATCATGATCAAAATATATATTATTTTTTACCAATAGTAAAATAGAGATAATCTTATTTTCAAAGCAAATGTAACTGCAGGTTGATCTAGTTAACCAACCAATTCAAAATACAAAAGGGTCCAACATTATCCACTCTACTGAATAAGTCAATAACCTCTCTAACGGATCACCACATGGATAGCTACTTTGAATATTGTATTGTTTGTTAGATATTCTGTTAAAGTGTAATCTAGTCTGTTACGTATTTGGATTCTTTCCACTCTTGTAAACATTATTCGTTGTAACAACCCGATCTTAAGTTTGGACTATAAGATAAGTTTTATTATTATTATTTTTTTAATAGGCCAAAAAGCCCAAGCCCATGATATCTTTTTTGGAGTCCATGTTGTGCACAATTCACATCTTATACTGCATGCACGGCTCCAATAGACTTCCGTTCCCACTGCATGCACGCCTCTCTCTCTTTTTTCCTAGGGTTTTCCCCATCACTTATTTATACATGTATAACACATAACCTAGAAATGACCTCCTCTTATCTCTCTCACGTACAAACATTATGTCGCCTCCATGATTCAGAAACTGTCATGCACCAGCAAGCTAGACGTAGTAAGGATCACGACGAATCCACCAACGACCCAGCCACGGCTCCCCCACTCTCAGCCATCGTACAAGGCCAAGGGTCCCCCAACACAGTAAGCCTCACCATGCGCCACCCTCAACCTCACGATAGCCCCTGTTCTCGCACCGAAAAACAGAGCACCCGCTCTTCCCTTCACAAGCTGCCCAGCCGTGAACCACCCCGAGCAGAGCACCACGTAAGCCAACGGCCAGCCACATCTCTTCCACCTCGTGCCGACTTGTATGCCGAGAACCACCACTGCCGAGAAACCAAGCTCAACAGCATTACGGCCTCTTGCACCCGTAGATGAGCAACTTGACGCAGCCAGTCCAAGTTGTTTTGCCAGCCACCTTAAGGACGTCGGACCACCACCCACGGCGCCAGAAACCGCCAGCCGAAAATACCCCGTCGAGCCCACTCCTTCCCGATAAGCTCACTGCCGTCCACCAGCCTTTTCTCTCTCTCTGTTGTTTCGGCGTAACAGAGCTCCCTCTATCCCTCTCTCAGCGTCGCACCACCTTGCCCAAGAAACCAGTTGCGTCGCCGGCCACTTCCATCCACCAGAGCCACTGTACCGTGCAGCTTCCTCTCTCGGCGAGTCCATTGCAGAAACTTCTCCCTCTCACAGTGAGTTGTTGCTCGACCCTCCTCTGCCCGTAAGCCTTAATGCTTTTAGTTTTACTTTTATTCCCTGTGAGTGTCGGCTACTCTCATACTAAGTTGCTCTTAGGTTTTAGTTTTAGTAAATGCATATATTGATGAGATTACATATATGTACTTTCTAAACCAGTATCTTAAACTTAAAAGAGTATTTTATGTATAATTATATTTATAAAACTACGTTTAAGTCTATGTTAATTTTGGATATTAGTACATCATTTTATTTGAAGTTGTGTTGGGCTTAATATTTTAAATGTGAGCTTTTACTTAAATATATATTTATATATATATTAGTTAAAGACTCATTTATTATAAAAAAAAATGTTTAAAGAATTTGAAATATATGTTCAGTCTAATATTGAGCCTAATATTTTAGTTAATATTACTTTGCCTATTTAATAGAATTTAATAGAATTTTTAAGCTCTATTTTAAATAGAAAACAATTAAGGAATATTAAACTATATTATTTAGTTTTAATTTTATAATTAAATTTCAATAGTAAATAGCAAGTGTTTAATCGTTTATTTTAAATATTTTAAATCTATGATATGAAATGAACTTCTAGTATTTTTTATAATAGATTTTGATATATTTATGCTATTGAAGTTGTTTTTTAAATAAAGAAATATGTTAAGAGTATTTAAATAATATTGATAATTATTATATTTCTTATAAGATTAAATAATTATGTTAAGAAAGTAAATCTATTTTGAGAATTTAGATTTTTATGACTTATTTATAATAGTCTAAGTATTCTACTAAGTTATAATATGTTATTAGTATTTTAAGTAATTTAAAGATGTAAGAATTTATTGATTTTATGGTGTTAAGCAAGAGGTTTATTTGACTATCATCTAGATTATGAATTTAATTAAGTAGGATATTATTAGTACATGTTTCCTAGAAAGATTTAGTAATATTTAATACTATGTATAGGTGACAAGCTACAAAGTGAGATTTAAGAAGAAGCGCAGCAAGGTAAGTAATTTGATCACAAATTAGGATCATCACAGATCAGCTTATATATAAGTATTATTCAAGCCAGTTCATTGATAGCCAATTTTATGTATCACTCATGTCATATGCAAACATGTCATCCAACATAGCACACGATCAGTTCATTCCACATCATGTTCAGATTTAGAAATCATAATTATGTATGTATTATGTCATGCATCTCATGGTCATACGACAAGTAAGCTATTTTAAGTTCAAGTGCAAGAAAAGATCAGATCAGATCAGTTAATTATATGGCCATTCAGATGTATGGTACCAGTGCAGTTCAGTTTTAGGGTGGATGTGCAAGCTACGGACTTAAGCGTGGTTCACCATAGTATGCTAGAATACTATCAGCGGCTCCCCTCATGGCCACGGGACGTGGGGCCGGTGCACAACCTCGCACACAGGGTTAAGTGTGTTGGCCAGTCAGTTCAGTCAGTTAAATCAGAACAGTCAGTTAAGTCAGATCAGTCAGTTAATTCAGATAAATCAGTCATGCATAGCATAAACATCAATATGAATAGTCATGAATTTTAAGCTCTCAGCATGAAAACTTTTATAAAAACCTTATGTTTAATATATTTACGTTGTGATAGATTTCTTACTGAGTCATCGACTCATTTTAGTTTATTTTCATATTTTTAACTACCCAGGTGAAGATGATGATTATGAGTAGGTAGGCCAGGATTAGAAGGAGCAGTTATTTTAGTTTCAGACCTTCTAAAAATAAATTTATTTTAGTGCTTTCATGACATGACTTTTATTCAGTTTATTCATTTAAGTTTTTGAAGGTATTGTTATCAGACAAAGTTTTATGAAATAAATCCTAAATTGTGTTTATTTTAATATGAGATCTCTTGGCGGGTTTATTTTATGAAAAACACGTGACACTCCTAACCTACGGGAAGGGGGTGTTACATTCATACTCAATGAAACATCTCATCTGATAGTGTTTTGAACAAGACTTCCAACTTTAACTTGGTATCAGAGCCTCAACTAGGCTAACACCTCTTTCTCTCGATCCCAATGGCCCTACCCTGAGATCATGCTGCCTTTTCCTTTCCCAACATCACTCCCTGGAATTTACATATCACCAAAAATAGATCAGGTTACAAGGGCTGATATTATAGCAACCATCCTTTAAGGGTGAGAACAAGGCTATTTTAACATCATTATACCATGGAAAGGGTTTGTTATTACAGTTTCATGAGGAGGAGAATGACCAGAATGTGCCAATGGATGTAGAAATCATCAAAATGTTAAGTGAGTATAATTATGGGGGTATTTGAACAACCCCAGGGGCTACTACTCCCACGACCTTGTGACCATAAAATTGTGTTTAAGGAATGGACACAACCTATCTCCACTAGGCCTTACCATTACCCTTACTACCAGAAAACGAAGATTGAAAAAATAGTTTCTGAGTTGTTACAATCAGGGGTGATTAAACCCAGCCCAAGCCCCATTTCTGCCCCTGTTTTATTAGTGAGAAAAGCACACGGAAGCTGGTGCTGTGTGTTGACTACAAGGTCTTGAACCATGAAACGGTAAAGGATAAATTTCAAATACCCGTCATAGATGAGCTGTTAGATGAATTGCATGAGTCTAGGATGTTTTCCAAGCTAAACTTACGCTCCGATTACCACCAAATAAGGGTGATACCTAAGAATGTGGAGAAAACAATATTTCCTACTCATGAAAGGCATTACGAATTTCTTGTTATGCCCTTCATACTTACTAACACTTCAAACTTCCAAGGCTTAATGAACAAGGTTTTTAGACCTTTCTTAAGGAAGTTTGTGATTCTTTTTTTTTTTTTTAATGATATCATAGTTTACAGCAGAACAATGTTGGAGCATTTATCACACTTGAGGAAGGTGTTGCAAGTTTTACAGCAATATTAATTGTTTGCTAACTTATCTAAATCTAAGTTTGGCATGAGAGAGATTGATTATTTGGGGCACATTATCACATCTGAATAGGTCAAAACTAACCTAACCAAGATGATTTGCATGCTAGTTGCCCACTGCCCAGGAATGCAAAGTCCCTTAGAGGTTTCTTGGGCTTTACAGGGCATTATTGGAAATTATACGAAACTACAATCTCATAGTAACACCACTAACAAATTTATTAAACAAAAATGCTTTATTGTGGGATGAGAGAGCTACAAAGTCCTTTAAGGAATTAAAATTGGCAGTGACCCAATCCCCTATTTTCAAGTTACTGACTTTTCACAGCCATTTGTAATTGAGTGCGATGCAAGTGGAAAAGGTATAGGGACTATTTTAATGCAGTTGGGCCAGCCCATTGCCTACTTGAGTAAACTTTTGAAGGGAAGAACCTTACTACTATCCATTTACGAGAAAAAGTTGCTAGCATTTGTAGCAGCTGTGCAAAAATAGCACCCTTACCTTTTAAGGCAGTCATTTGTTATTAAAACAGACCAACAAGCCCTAAAAGTTTTGGATCAGAGAGTGGGCACTGTTGTCCAGCAGAAGTGGATCATTGAGCTACTAGAGTATGATTATGTTACTGATTACAAAAAGGGGGAAAAAAACATAGTGACGGATGCATTCTCTAGAAAACATGATGGGGAAGACAAATCTAAAAGATTGTTGGCTTGAGTTGAAAATTTATTTCACACATTTTCTTAGTTCTAATTGTTTTGATTCAGAGTGTTTTGTATATTTATTAGTTCGTTCGTCTAGAATTTTATGTGTTTTTTACATTTATTTAATTCTTGAAAATTCTTGATATTTTTCAGGTGTTTAATTATTGAATTGGGTTGATATTGGGCTGATGTGAAGAGGCAGAAATCAAGCTAGGCCTAGAGAGCAAATCCTAGTTGGGCTAGTCTGATCAAAACATAACACTATTTGGTTTTTAGATTCTAACTGGAGGTACATACCTCGGTTTCAGGTGTTGTTTGGCTTGATGGAAAGCTAAGACATAGGCAGCAAACTTTTATGAAGAGTCCAAAATCCAATTCTACCATTTTAAAGTTCAAAACTTAGTAAAAAGGGAAAAGTCTAAATCTGTACAGAAGTTTACTACAACCTAGACCCTATTTCGGTTTTCAGCTTGTATCTGGAGTTCTACAAGTTAGAATAAAGCAAGCCTAGGTACCTTGGAAAGCTGAGAACGAAATCTAAAACTTTCATGAGAGGTCAAATCCAAACTGTGTCGTTTGATGCTCTAAATCCAGCTGGAAGTTGGGTAATAAAATCAGCCAAGAATTTCGGATTTCAATAGCATATATGGGGGAAATATTTTTTTAAAAACAATTTGAAAGGAGAATCGGTTTTGAACTGATTGGATGGCTTGTAGTTATTACTAATCAAAGAGAAGATGCTAAAATCGAAAAAAAGAAGAATGAAGTTGATGTTAAAAACCAGAGGAATTAATGAGAAAAAAAAAAAAGATTGAAGAAGGAATTGTAATTCAGAGAGGAAGAATGAAGCTCACGATTTCTGCAATTACAAAATTCTTTTTTTCTTTCTCTAATATTTAGTTGCTGAATTGTTATTAAGGATGTTGAATTTGAGTTTATGTTTGAGAAATAATTGGATTGTTTTATTAGTTATGATTTGCTAGTTTTCTTATTCTAGAGCTAGGATATAGTCATTGAATTTTGGATATGATTTGAGTATGGTTGTGTTGAATACCCTTCGTTAATTGCAATTGGATGATTTTGGTTTTCATTCTTGTAATTTACTGACCATGAATTGCATGCTTAAGATGTTGAATGAAGTAACAAAAGTTGAAGTTCAATTTTAGTTCGTGAATTCATCATACCTTGGCAATGAGTTTAGAAATAAATACACACCCTTGTGACCTACATTCAAGAATTCCACATAGCATTATGAATTTATATTAATTTATGTGATCACAACAGTAGACATAGGATTAATATAGGTATAAGTGTTATACCTTGAAAGAGAATATCACATAAAAAAAGGAAATTCAGTCATTGTAATTAGCAAAACATTAATGCAAGCAATCATGTTTAAACTCATTGAAGAAATTCAATTGATGAAATCCAAGCCCTAGGAATCTTTCATATTTGATTTTTCAGGTTAAGAATTTGTAGTCAGTCACATCAATTTGGGATCATCTAAATAATATAGAAAATTTTATAAATTGAGAATCTCCCCCTTGTGGAAAAGATATTCTTTTTAACATGTTCTACTTGTCATGACCCATGCACTTGTAGTAAATTCTAAGAACCACCACTGATTTCCTTTCCAAGGCTAGATTGGATTGAAGAACTTAAGGCTACTTATGGGCAATCAGCTAAGCTATCAACTGTAGTATCAAAACTGTCTCAAGGGCTGAACTGTGATGATGGGTATCAGTTACAGCAGGGGTTACTACTTAAAAATGGGAGGTTGTGGTAATTCTATATTCGAAGATCCCCCATTTAATCCATATTAATCCTTTAGCAGGGCACTCAGGATATCTCAAGACCTATCAAAGAGCCAAACGTGATTTTTATTGAGTTGGGATGAGAAGCAATATTAAAGGATAGTGAGGGAATGTGAAGTATGCAAGGCAACAAAAAATGAGACTACCCCACCAGCAAGGCTCCTCCAACCCCTACCTATTCCCATACAAGCATAGACAAACATCTCTATGGATTTCATGGAGGGTCTGCCCATATCACATGGCTACGACACTATCTTTGTTGTGGTGGACAAATTTACAAATTATGGACATTTTTTGGCCCTAACTCATCCCCTACACAATTGCTGGTATGGCCAAGGTGTCTTTAAACTTAGTTTTCAAGTTGCATGGCTTCCAAGAAGCATAGTTTTAGACAAGGACCCTTTATTTCTTAGTTCCTTCTAGAAGACATTGTTTGCACTATAGGGCTCCACTCTAAACTTCAACTCTACCTACCATCCACAATCAGATTGTCTGAAAAATCCCTCAACAAATGTTTAAAAGGCTATTTGCATTATTACACAGGAAGCAAACCAAGAAAATGGTCACGGTGGCTTGCTTTAGCTAAGTGGTGGTACAACAACAGTTATCACACCTCAACTAAGCTTACCTCGTTTGAAGCCTTGTATGGGTATCCCCCACCCAAGCTTTTGTCCTATATCCCAGGTACCTCAGCCAATAAGTCCGTAGATCGGTTTTTAAAGTCCAGAGAATAGATTCTAAAGCTACTCAATGAAAACTTGGAAATGGCTCAAAACATAATAAAACACTATGCAGATAAAAAGCACACAGAAAGGAAATTTGAGGTGGGTGATTGGGTATACCTCCACTTGCAGCCGTAAAAGCCGAAATCCCTTGCAACCCGACGTAATTTGAAGTTATCCCCTTGATTTTATGGCCCCTTCCAAGTAATGCACCACATCGGGGAATTGCCTATCAATTGGATCTGCCCCCTTCATCAACGGTACATGCAACTTTCCATGTATCATGCCTCAAAAATAAGTTGGGAGCACAAACTCAACCCCTCACAACACTTCCCCCAGTTGATTCAAGCAGTGAAATCCTCCTTGAACCATAAGCCATAGTTGATTGAATGATGAAACGTAAGGGAGATCAACCTGTGACAGAGGTCTTAAGTTAAATGGACAGGGACAATGGACGAGGACAATACCTGGGAAATGTTCTAGAGGCTTCGATAGCTCTACCCCCACCTTGAGGGCAATGTGCTCTAAGGGAGGAGAATCTTAGGAACCCTAATTGGGTTGAGTTCGAAGATGAGTAAAGGCCGTGATGTTGAAGTGTTGAAGTGAAAGTGTCAAAGTGTTGAGATCAATGTGAATTGCGGTGGGAAGAAACAGTGTCATGGGGCTTGAAGAGAAATGGTGTCGTCTAAAGCTTGTAAGAATAAAAAGTTGTGTTGTTATTTTAGTGAAAATGTGAGTTTAGTTTAACTACTTGTTTGTTTTCAAACATTACTCAAACACAAATACTTTCAAACTAATCAATATAACTTTTTTAAACTTTCAAAAAAAATAAAATAAAATCTCAAAATAAAAATAACATTAAAAAATAATATTTTAACAATATTTTAATTTTATAATATTTTTTATTCAATTTTTTCTCTCTCATTTTCTAAAATTTCATAAAATATTAACTCAAACTATCTCATTATTATTCACAAACGATCTTATAACTATTTACAAAATTTTCATCTCATCTTATTCCCTAAACATCTTCTAATATAACTCCTCTTTGGACCAAAGTCAAGAAATGAAATTGCATTGCTTGAGGGAATTAGATAGTTTCTATGCGAAGCCATACAAGGACAATAAGAAATATAATGAGAATAGAGGTTTTGTTGGTATTTTTTAATAAATATTTTTTTATTGATAACGTTTTATCTAAGAGATCATTACCGTTGCTTGCTTCGGTTTTATTTTCTCTTGAATTTGGTGCATGTACGTTAAACCGTTTAGCTTTTAGTAATTATTAATTGACCATTGATTGGCTGCCGTTATTACTCTTGATGGCCTATTTTGCCGTTTCCTATGTAAAACGTTAACTATCAATTTATTTTGATTACTAAGTTGCCGTTTATTTTTTTTCAGAAGAACGTTGGCTTTGAAGGGTTTATTAAAGAGGGTTATTTAAGTGGGTTGCTTGAATTGTTTTTCCTATTTTACGTTCAGGTCGATCGGTTTTTTGTCCAACAGGCCATATATATATATATTTGTTTGGTCCTTGGTGCGAAAGTACTATATACTAGAGATGAAGAAAAACAAACTAGCGAGTATATATTTTTTAGAGTATTTTCAGATAAAAGAAAGGTATTCTTTGAGTGGAGTTTTGAGCTTAACCACTTGTACAGAGTTGGTTTTGGCTATACGAAGATTAGTTAGGTTGTTGTATCTTGGAGGAGTCAAGTCAAGAAGATTTCTGCTGCACCAGTTAATTTAAGACTTTGTACACCGTATAGAGCTTGAATCTCCTTAAAGAGAGCGATATTTTCGTGCCTCAGTCCAAACTGGTTTCGTTTTAATTTTAATTTAATTGTACTCTTTATTATATTATTGTGTATTTCACCAACAATTTTAAGGAGATTTCAGCATGGAGCCTACAACTGAAAAATCTATGGAAAACATTGGAGATCTCAACAAGCCCTTCCTTTTCAAAGGAACTCATTTCAAGAGATGGAAATACAATGTGCTCTTCTATCTAAGTCTTCTCAACGTTTCCTATGTTCTCACTGCAAATAATCCTAGCAAGATCACTACTGAGAACATTACTGAAGCACAAGTGAAAGCTCATGAAGAAAAAATTGAAAAATATATCAAAGATGAGTATAACTGTTGATGTTATCTTTTAAATTATCTTACGAATCAATTTTATGATTATTACAATACTACTTACACCTTTGCAAAGAAAATTTGGAAAGCTTTACAAAGTAAATACGATACAGAAGAAGCCGGAGCAAAGAAATATCCCTTAAGTCACTTCTTTCGATATCAACTGATAAATGAAAAATCTATCGAGGATGGAGTTTCAAAAGTCAATGTGCCATAAATAAAAGGAGACATCTTTAGAGACTTTAATCACACGTATTCGTGTAGAAGAGGAAGCTAGAAGCCAAGATGTATTAATGTTTTAAAATGGTAATAAGGATTCCATGACAAAGGTAAACTTAATTTCTAAAAATGGTAGCTTGGCCAAAGGTCAAAATACAAGAATTAGTTTTTTGAAGCCGCAAAAAAAAAATTTCAAAAAAATTTAGTAGACCTCACAAAAAAGGCTTTCAAAGCCAAAATGATAAAAATTAGTTCAAAAATTTTACTCTATTTGAAGAAGATAAGACTATTATACTTGATGATTCAAGCAAAACCAAGGTTATTGGGAGTAGTGAGATCAAGCTGAAATTCACCTCTGGACGTATATTGATACTCAAATATGTACTCTATACACCGTTTATGAGGAAGAATTTGACGTCGAGTTTTTTACTCAACAAAACGGATTCCAAACAAATTATGGAATCTAATCAATATATAATTACAAAAAATGAAGTTTTTGTGGGCAAAGGCTATGCTTGTGATGGGATGTTTAAATTGACTATTGAAAATAAAGCATAGAATGTTCTTTTTATGTGCATTATTTTTTAAATGTTTTGGCACACATGCTTATGTCTTTCATAGATATGGAATAAAAAATAGTAGTCCATTTTTTTAAATTGAAATAAAGTGATTTTTGAGTAAGGTGTATTTTTTTTTTATGAAAAGAAAATTTCTTTTTAAATCTAAAAGTTAGTGGGGGTCAAGTTTTTAGAAAATAATATATTTTTTTAAAATAATGTTTTGGCTCCAAAGTTTTTTTTTTTCCCCTTCAATTCTTTGAGATTTTGGAAGTAAACTCATAGTTCGTTAACTCCTTGGTAACTTATATACGTTTACAAAAAACTTTTCAAGTGGCAAACAGTTTAGTATACATTAACATCGGATGCTTTTATGTTTGTTGCCGTTTGGTTTGTTTAAGAAACGTATGGTATTAATTTTGGAGGATTTAGTGCCATAACCCAAAGATTTTAATGTTGAGATTTGGTTTCGTTATCTTGAGATAAATTTGGATACATGTATTATTATTAGCCGTTTTAAGATTTTATTGATTATTGCTTTAAGCTACCGTATTTTTCTTAAGTCAACTATGAAGTTGAACTGTTTTGGCTTGAATAAAGAAGCAAATTATGTTGAGAGATTTATTCCTTTGTGAAAAAATCAGTTTCACTCATATTTATTTATTGTGATAATACTACTACAATTGGTAGATTACAAAACCGTTATTATAACGGTAAATCCAGATCCTTTAGAAGAAAAATACAGTATTGTGAGTTTTTTTTTTTTTTTTACTGATAGTGCTATTAAATGTGAATCCACCAAACAAAACTTTGACAAGAGAAATGATTTAGAATACATTGAGAGAAATGAGATTAACACCCATAAATTCATGAACCATGTATGAGGATACCCAACCTAGGGACCAAAGATCCTGAGAACTAGGTTCAATGGAAAAAATGAATCATATGATGGTCATAAGAAATGCACTATTTATTTTATTTCTCATTCTTATGATGTGAGTACATTTATCCTATAATGTTATGGAGGATGAGTCTATGGAGAAATTCTTAATAAAATTTTGTAGCTCTTATGAGTAGGGTGTAAGAATTACAGGGACACCTTTGACAGATTTCACCAATGTGACTGTGAGAGTGGGGCCGCTCTCTATGAGATTTGAGTTTATTCTCAAATACACTCATGAAATTGGGATGAGCATAAGGTCGTAATATGCTGGCTAATAAAGCTCATGTCAATACTTGGATTACTATGTGTGAATAATAATTTTTATTTCCCTTAAGCAGTCATAGTTGAAGTCTGAGACCACTACTAACTCTGGAGTAAAGATTGTTATTTCACTAAATGAGGGTTCAATGCAGAGCATACCTTCATGATGCATAATAATCCTTCTTTGTTTAGAAGTATCTCTCTTATTTATTTATTTTTATTTTCTTAAAAAATAGTGGCAGAATGTTGGTATTTTTTAATAAATATTTTTTACTAATAACGTTTTATCTAAGAGATCATTACTGTTGCTTGCTTCAATTTTATTTTCTCTTGAATTTGGTGCATGTACGTTAAGCCGTTTAGCTTTTAGAGATTATTAATTGACCATTGATTGGCTACCGTTATTACTCTTGATGGCCTATTTTGCCGTATCCTTTGTAAAACGTTAATTGTCAATTTATTTTGATTACTAAGTTGTCGTTTATTTCTTTCAGAAGAACATTGGCTTTGAAGGGTTTATTAAAGAGGGTTATTTAAGTGGGTTGCTTTAATTATTTTTCCTGTTTTACGTTCAGGTCGATCGGGTTTTTGTCCAATAGGCTATATATATATATATTTGTTTGGTTCTTGGTACGAGAGTAGTATATACTAGAAATAAAGAAAAAAAAAACTAGTGAGTATATATTTTTTAGAGTATTTCCAAATAAAAGAAATGTGTTCTTTGAGTGGAGTTTTAGACTCAACCACTTATGCAGAGTTGGTTCGGGCTATATGACGATCAGTTGGGCTATTGTATCCTGGAGGAGTCAAGTCAAGAAGATTTCTGATGCACCAGTTAATTTGAAACTTTGTACACTGTAGAGGGCTTGAATCTCCTTAAAGAGAGCTATATTTTCGTACCTCAGTCTAAACTGACTTCGTTTTAATTTTAATTTAATTGTAATTTTTATTATATTATTGTGTATTTCACCAACAGGTTTCACTGTGAAGTCGATTTTTGCGTATTAAGACCAAAACAAGCTCCTAGATGAGTCTAGAAAACTAAAGAAAGGCTGAGTTTAAGCCTACCAGCCAGACCACACTTTATTCCACTTTTGGAATTTAGGTTTTACTCTGTTTAAACATGTTCATAATTGAGTTACTGTCACTTTCCAACGAAAATCAGTTCACAAAAATAAAATCAGGAAAACAATTTAACTTTTATAATGAAGAAACAATATAACTTTTATAATGAAGCCTATGGCTTAGTGGCTAGATCGATCCTCATCATAAGGTATGTTGGAATCATGATTTCTTGTAATGGATGTCTTTTATCTAAGATTAGTTGTAACTTTTTCATCTGTTACTTTCAAAAAGCCATGTTTCAGGTATAATTAAAAGAACCACTAGTAGTGGTATATTTGCAAGTGAAAATTGTGCATCAAAATATGTTGCTGCTAATCATAACAAAACATGCTTGCGTATATATTAGTATTCATATGATCTCTTTGCATAACTATGTGAAATACAAGCATCTTACTTTGAGTTTCCATTATTTTATTCTTGTAAAAGAAAGTCCATCATATCAGTCACTGTCCTAACTTATAGTGGTTGGACTTTCAGCAAGCAATGAATGGAATTAGTCAAATTTCATACACTGGTGAAGAAGGTATTTCCCCCAAAAAACCTACCTCTATGCCTGAGGTAGCAAAGCAGCTGGAATTAAGTGGTACATTGCAAACTGAGTCAGACAGAGTAAAAATCAGACATTTGATGCCAAGTGCAAGGAGCTCAGTGGGCATAACATCTTTGGCCCTCCTCCTGAAATTGTACCTCAGGCAGTGGTCACTACACTCACCTTGGAATCGAAAGAAAGTTGAGACATTGGGGAACCTGCACTTCGAGATGTACGCACGTCTGTCAAAGTTTCAAATGTGAGTGTGTTTTGGCCCTTTTGGGCATGGAAATGGATCTTTTATGGTCCTTTCAATTCTTTATGCATGTTCTATAATTTGGTTGAGAAATTAAACAGTTTTCATTGTGGTGGCACCTTCCTCTAAAATACAATATTGTGGGATAACTTTGTAGTTTGGGTCATATATCGGGCTATGAAAGTTCATAATTTTACTCATTCCTCAAATTGAACATTTTCACACTTGAATGACTGAGTTCCCAATTATCACAATGCATCATTTGGACTCTTGCGTAATTTGTAAAAATGTGAGATAGTTATTAAGTGGTTGATAAAGGCAAATGCACACTGGTTGTTTGTGAAAAAGTCACACTCACCGTGAAAGCTTGTCAAGAGTCTATTATATGTATATATACTTGTGGTTTACAATATGATTGACATTTACAGCATTGTATACTGTTACAAATGAGAGAAAAGTATGGGATCTAATTTGGGATTCGATACAAGTAAAAAAAGAAAAAGAAAAGGAGCCATTCCTAGGTGTGTAGTTGCCATAGATACTTAGGTAGCCGTTGGGTATTATTTGGTCGTTGGATGTGATTTAGTTACCTTTTCTACTGTAGAGATATCGTCAATATTTTCCCGCAAACTGAGCTGAGATAATAGGCCAAGTTTGGATCAAAAGGAGTGAAGCGCGAGGCGGCCAAGAGGTTTGGTGAAGATATCTGCTTGCTGTAAGGAGACAGGAACGTGTCGAGTACGTAGTGGGCTACGAGCAACTCGTTCACGAACATAGTGATTATAATCGATCTCAATATGCTTGCTACGAGCATGGAAAACTGGGTTCATAGTCATATATAGTGTAATAAGGTTGTCACAAAAAAGAATTGATGAAGATGGAAAATGAACATCAAGATCACGTAAGAGAAAGAAAATCTAGGTCATTTCAGCAACGATTTGAGCCATGGCACGATACTCAGCTTCAGAGCTAGAACAAGAGCCAATGTGTTGTTTCTTAGCCGACTAAGAAATGAAGTTGCTTCCCAGAAAAATACAGAATCCAGTGGTAGAGCATCTTGTCTGAGGGCATCTAGCCTAGTCAGCATCTGAAAAAGTATAAAGATCAAGTATAGATTGAGAGCTAGAATGAATGCCAAGATCAACAGTACCATGTAAATAGTGAAGAATACATTTTACCATTTTGTAATGAACCATGGTTAGGGAATGTATAAATTGAGAGACAAAATTAACACTATAGGATAGATCGAGACAAGTGAGGGTAAGATACTGAAGTGCACCAGCAATACTACGATAATGTGCAAGGTCAGGAAAAGAAACATCACTGGTAAGGCCTTTTGTTTTGGACATCATGGGAGTACCCATAGGCATAAAGTCTTGCATTTGGGCAAGATCTAAGATGTCAAGTGCATATTTAGATTGGGATAAAATAAGGCCATCAGTAGTGTGGCGAACTTGTATCTCTAAGAAATAGTGAACAAAACTAAGATCTTTCATGGAAAATTGTACTTCAAGGGTCGAATGAACTCACTAAGGTGGGAGGGAGTGGAACTAGTTAAAATGATATTATCAACATATAACAATAAACAAGTATGCCACGGAAATAGTTAAAAATAAAAAGAAATGGATCAGCAACATTGCAAATGAAACCATAAAAGATGAGAAAGTTGCTAAATTTATCAAACTGTGTGAGGAGTTTGTTTTAAACCACATAATGCTTTATTTAATTTGTAAACATGGGAGGAGAGAGAGGAGTCGATAAAACTTGGGGGGATTCTTGTAGATTACCATGAAGAAATGCATTATTGACTTTGAGTTGCCGAATGTCCCAATTGTGACGCCCCGACTCCCACGTGCAAAAAGCCTCGGGAATCGTGACGTCAGGATGATGACAACACGGGTCACACATCCCAACGATACGTGCTCAAGTGTGTGCAACGTGCCACCAGAGCACCCAAGAGTCACAGCGGATAATAATAATTAAGCCACTAAGTACCAGAATTTTTATATACAAAATAACCAAAATCCAAGTATACTTAAAGTTATACAGTCATCCAAGAAAATATAATAAAACTGAATACATACGCATGGGAAACAAATCCCACAACCAAAACAGCAGCAACCACATGCCACCTTCACTAGGGAGCTGATCCCACAAGCTCCACAACCTCACCTGCACCAAAATCTACAGTACCATAGAATGGTACCGCAGCTAAGTAATAATCCAAACGATCTCCAAGATTAAAACACATTTAATGCAACCAACATGCATGCATATGATGATATATGCACCAAACCCAAAAAACATCATTTTTCCCAAAAACGATTTACACAAAAATATTTTATTGGACACTGTAGGCGGGAATCACAGGCGGGACTCTACCACCATCCCTGCTTACCACCATCCCTACCGCGTGTACCGTAGGCGGAAATCGCAGGCGGGACAACACCACCATCCCTACTTACCACCATCCCTACGCGTACACCGTAGGCGGGAATCGCAGGGGGGACTATACCACCGTCCCTACTTACCACCATCCCTACAGTTCCTTTCCACACAACACAAAAAACCCAATAGAGCACTGTAGGCGGGAATCACAGGCGGGACAACACCACCATCCCTGCTTACCACCATCCCTACAGTCTCCTTTCCTTTTTCCCACAAATGAAAATCCAGTTTTCAATAAACACAAACATGATTATGCGTGCACATGCAATGCACTAATCCAACAATAAATTCTACCAATCAATCCAGCAGTAAATTCCAACAACCAAACCAGATCACAACACAACCAATCACAGACATAATAAACCAGTCAGTGCAAAAATATATTAAAACCTTAAAGATGTTCGGGAAAATACTTACAGCGCTTTAATATATTTTTCGGAGGATCACGAGAGAGCTAGAAGCGCCAAAACAGCAACACCACAGTGTAAAAACACTGTGGCCGAAAACACAGTAAAACCCAAATTCACACGAGGCCAAACGAAGGCTTGGGAATGGTAGAGTAGGGCCTATGGAAGGTGGGGAAACTAATGGTGTCGAAGGTTGGCCGTGGGTGGCGGCCGAAACGGCGGTAGAAGGCCGGATAGTCAAAAACGGTTGTGAGCTCGGCTGGGCTTCACCGGCGATGGATCGGGGCCGAAACTGGGTGGGTTAGGACGGCAAGGTGCCGGTGAAGAAGTGGTGAAGAAATGGTGGCCGGAGGTGGAGCGACGGCGGCGGAATGGGTGAAGGAGTGCCGCGGCTTCGCACGGCTCTCAGAGGCAAACGGCGGCAAGGGGTGGCCTGAAATTTGGTGGGCTAGGTCGCCGGCGGCTTGGGAGTCCGATGGTCCCGGCGGTGTCTGCCACGGACGGCCGACGGCGGCGCTGGGGCTGAGAAACCGAAACACGGGGATGAGAGGAGAGAGAGAGAGAGGGGGGTCGGGCTGCGCGGGCTGGGGGAGAGAGAAACCGGAGAGAAAAAGAAAAAGAAAAAAAAAAGGGGAAAACGAAAAAGAGGAGGAAGAAAAAGGAGATCCAGCCTTTTCAACTTGGGTTTCGAAAGTGATCAAACGAAAAAGGTTTTAAAGCCACTAGATAATTAAAATAATTCAAACTCAATGAAATGCTCGATTAAAATAATAAAAATATTAAAATCCCAAAAACAAGCCAATATAAATTAAAGATCAATTTAAAATGTAAAACAATAAATAATANAAACAATAAAAATATTAAAATCTAAAAACAAACCAATTTAAATTAAAGATCACTTTAAAATGCAAAATAATAATTAATATCAAGAAAACACATAAAATAAATAATTTTCACAGCTTAAAATATTATAAAATAATATAATAAAACTCTCTTACTTTTAAAACAAGATACAAATCTTTAAATCAATTAAAATAATACTTCATTAAAAAAGCACTAAAATACGGGGTGTTACACCAATGATTGTGAAGGGTAAGACCGAGGACAATACGAGTGGTGCTGAGTTTGATGACCAGAGAAAATGTCTCATTATAGTTGATACCATCAATTTAATGAAAGCCTTTGGCAACAAGGCAGGCCTGAGACGATCAAGAGTCCCATTAGCATTAAGTTTGGTCTTAAAAATCCATTTACATCTAATGACATTCATGTTTGGAGTTCGCGGAACGAGTGTCCAAGTATTGTTTTCCTGTAGAGCTTGGAGTTCATCCTTCATAGCTTGGGTCCAACCTGCATGGTTAAGGACAGTTCGAACTGTTTTGGTTTCTTTGGGAAGAGTGGTGAGAATATGAGGATTTGCATATTTGGGATTAGGTTTGTGGACACCAACTTGAGAACGAGTGACCATAAAGTGTCGAGTAAAGAGGTTGTGGTGGGTCATCATATGATGTACGAGTATTATCATTAGTTGATGAGGTCATAGGTAGCACATATGTAGGTAGGGAAGCCGGAATTGGTATGGCACCAATGTCAGGGGATGATGAGACCTGCAAAGGAGAAACACGAAAGCCACTTGTGGAGTTAGTTGAAGGGGAAAGGGGGGAATGCCATTCCATGAATGTTGATAAAATTTGGTCAGTAAAGAAGTGAAGATGAAGGTTCCCGAATTGTTTGTAAGGAAAAGAAGATTCATCAAATACAACATGACGAGAAATAAAGGTTCAGCGAGAGGGAGGGGATAGCATTTGTACCCTTGATGTCGATCACTATAGCCCATAAAAATGCGAGGGACAGTTTTTGGTTCAAATTTATAATGCTTCGTATCCCATATATAAGGGAAGCATTTAAAGCCAAAGACCTGAAAGGAGACATAGTCAGGATAGTGACCATGAAGTAGTGAAAAATGAGAGTTAAGATCTAGGAATATGGAAGGGAGGTGGTTTGTTAAAAAGGTCATTGTGGAAAAGGCTTCAACCCAGAAGCGTTTGAGGACATTATGAAAAAGCATAGTCATGCCTAATTCTCGAAATGTGCGATGTCATCGCTCCACAAAACCATTATGTTCAAGTGTGTGGGGACAAGAAAATTGATGGAGGATACCTTGTTGAAAATGGTTTTTGAGTTGGGTGTTGGTAAATTCACCACCCCCTATCTAATTGGAAAATTTTGATTTTTTGGTTGAATTGACAATCGACAAGTCTTTCAAAGAGAATAAAGGCATTAAAAAAATCAGATATTTTGCATAAGGGTATAAACCACATTTATGTTGAAAAAGCATTAACAATGCAAGCATAAAATTGGAATTTCCCAACAAATAAAACAGGGGCAAGACCCCATAAATCACAATAAGTTTTGTCCAATACACTAGAAACTATAATAGAAAAGGGTAAAAAAGGGTAATTTTCTCATTTTGCCTAACTGGCAACTTTCACAAAGAGATAAGCTTTTATTTTTGTTGAGGACATGTATAAGGCCTTTATAGTGGAGGACGTGAAGAGTAGAGGCCAGAGGATGCTGCAACCGTTGATGTCACTCCTCTTTAAAAACCGACTGAAACCATGTAGAAAAGTGTGCTTCAATGGGTGGGGATAGAATATAAAGATTACCCTTCTATTGGCCGGTCAACAAGACGTGGTTGGTCGTCTTTTCCTTAATAGAAGAACCAACAACATAAAACTCATAATTGTAAGGATAATCAAAGATTAATTGATATACCTACATGGTGCTTTCTTCATATCCCTTTTGAAATTTTTGGTTGACATATAAAGCTTTTTGGATGCTTGATTAGGACTGTTAGATTGAAGGCTATGGAATGAATGAGTACCGTTATGTCAATGAATTGTTAGGGTTTAACATCTAGATAAACATGGGATTGCCGGGTAATTTCAATTATCTATGCTGTTTCAACTATCTATTTACTTATGATTTAGGTGATGAATTAGGAACATCTTTATTTTTCCTATCAATGTTGAATCCAAAGCTCAAAAAATAGGAAACAGATTTGGAATAAGTAAGGACGGATTTATTGAATCGGGCAATTTAACACGTTGAAATATAACTTCATAGACTAGCTTCACTAAAAATATGATATGAATCCAAATAGCATCAATAAAAAAAAGCAATTCACATGTGATATCAAAACTGATTTTGAAAAAAAGCAATTCACTTTTATTTGGCTCAAACATCCTCATTTTGAAAATAAATACTCTTAGATTATAAGGTTATTGTAATGCTAGGTTCTTATACATAACCATAAGTACTTTAATACAAATTTCTAATCTCTTTCATAATTTTTCTCTTCAAGCAAATTTTTATTTTAATTTTTAATTTTTATGCCGTACTTTCACTCCTTTGCTTGCTAACTGCAATAATGAACAAGATTGTGCCATGTATTAGCTAATTATTAGGTAATTTCAAAGCGTCAATGAGTTAATCCTTCATACACACGGTAGTATTGTTAAAGCTGAATGCGAGTTACTTGAGCATTATCCACACGTCAGATGCACCGGCTTGGGCCATGCGAGTGATTATGTGAGTCACTCAGAGTTACAAAAACCATGTCATTTTGTGCACGCTCCACGAGCACTGTGCAACTTGTCGTTGGGGAGCATATCATTTCTCGAGAACATAGATCCCAAAGATAAGGATCATCACCCAAGAATAGCAATAGTTGACAATCCTTTCTGATGCCTAGCAGGCTTCAGTGCCTAATGTGGTTCTTCAGTCATCGACGGCATACATATCATCAAAACAATGCGAGAGACGAGAGAATGTAGGAGCATTCTCAATGCTTATGTATAGTATAAAAAATATAAATTATTTAAAAAATTATTCATAAAATAAGTTTCATCTGATTATATAAAATCACATGTAAAATATTAATTGCTATATTAACTCGCTACATATGTATAACGGGTACTGTTCATCATTCAAATAATTTTTTTATTATTTATACTTCATTTACTCCCTCATTTACTTTTACTTTTACATTTCAATACAAATTCTTTTAATTTATTGTTCATAATTTAAAACACCTCTTTTATATTTTTCTAAAAAATATCTTGAAAATATTATTTATCCAATTTTTTCATATTTTGATTTTATTTTTAATTTTTATTTAGCTTATATATATTTATTTTGTATGTATAGGACTGAATTATATTACATTTTATAGAATAATATATTGCAAATATAAAAAAGTATATGGATATTACAAATTTATTAGTAGAAAGGAAATGTTTAAAAAGAATAAAAAAATATTATTTAAATGATATGAGAAAAAATAGATAAGTTGATTTATAATATATTATAAAAGTCAGTATGTAAAATATAAAAAGTGAAATTTAGTGATGTATTTTAAATGAAAAGATCAAATAACTATTCTGAATGCTCTAAAACAGAAACATAATGAATAGAACATTTCATCATCGAAACATAATGGATTAAGAGAAAACAAACACCATCATATAAAACAGAAATCCCAGTTTGTTTTGTTCACCCGAAAACTCCAGTAATTAGTAAGAGAACAAGAGACCACTCGGGTCAGAAATTACATCACGCATCCAAATCAAAGACAACTTATTCCACGCAACATAAACGGCATTCACAAGCAACATAACAACACACATCTAAAAGCAAAGACACTCTCATCGCAAGAAATGAAACATCATCCATATCAGGCTTTCACTCGAACCAGCAGCCATTCCTCATGCATCCACATGTCCAATCAATGCCAGAAGCATCTTCTCATACTCTCCAGAAGCGTCTTTGGCAATTGCACGATCCAGAGGAATGCTATTCCTCCTATAGTATTCTTCTTTGATTCGTTCCATGTCAACCTCCACTCGCGTGGTGACCACTCTTGTAAGTGCCCATTCATCTGTCCCCATCTTGTTTATTCCCAGCCTTAGAACCTCCTCAAAATATTTTGCAGGGTAGGTTAAGCACTGAATTGCTGCTCTCAGTAATTTCAGGTACTCATCTTCAGGATCAGCCTCCAAATCCTGCAAAATAGATGCCCATCATCAGTTTGAATAGCAGCATATTAGCATTCAACATCTTCAGCAGCCTAATCCTTCTGCTTTATTTAAATTATCCTGCAACTTTTACCTTACCTATAATAGTTATAGACGAAACCAATCACCCAAAATTTTGAAAATCAAAAAGTCAGACTCACTCAAAAGTTTAATAGTACGCTGACCTGAACGATATCTAGAGTCTTTCTGTAAGCTATCACAATTAGCTACTTAAGCTTGCTTTATTTATTATTTATAATTTATAATTTTTTGTTCCGTAGGGGACAAAATGTTTTCCCCTGAAGTTGTCTACAAGCACACATCTAGGTAGTCAGAACGGAAAAGTACGATTCAAAATTTTATCTCCAAAGAATTTGGAAACTAAAATCAGAATGCTGCATTTAAACTTGACGCATCCTAGTGACAACACATGTATATAATAGATGTTAAATACCTTGGTGATAACATTTCCAAACTCATTGTTATAGTGATTCAGTGTTGCATTCAACTGTGCTTTACTTCTTGTAGTCAGAATTCTGATGAGCTCCTCATCACTGTAAGATTTCTCAGAGATCTTCTCATGAAGTATCTTTGCCTCCGATTTTGCCAATATCATGTTCACTTCATCCCCCTCATATCGGAATGAACTCACAAGGGGAACCAAAAGCTGTGACGGAAGCAGCAGTAATCTATCAGCCAATGCATTTATTGCAGTCATAGGAAATATATACTAGGTTTTTTAGGTTGAAATGAAGAAATGCTACCGACAAAGCGAAATAATTTCCATGGTTCTCCATGGTTCATACCAACCAGTAGTCTCTGTCAGCACGCTTATGTGCTCAACACATTACACATATTAACATTATGTGAGAGATTTTGCATGAGTTCTATTCTTCTAATGCCACCAAGGTACAAATGATGTAACAGACCGATTTAGTATAAAAGGGTGGTAAACGGGGATCCTTGATTGCTTGGGAGAGAGAAGTATTAGGGATTTCTAAGGATTTTAAGGGATTCCAGTTGTAACCTTGACTAATCTTTTTAGAATATAAGCCCAAATGTGACTTGAGTTCTCATTGAGTCGTTACAAATGGTATCAACCTTGGGACCTGTGGGTTAGAAGCCCCCATTACACTCCCCATATTCCAAGGAGCTCAAATTGACTAGTACTTCTGACATACAAGTCCAAATGTAGTTTGAAATCTTTTCGGATCATTACAAAAGATGCATTAGTCCAGTGAGAGTTCTCTTCTGCAAGTTTTAAACTAGAAAACTGGTGCGTAAAGACGCTATGCACATGATATACAGAGATAAGCCTACTATATTAGGGGAACAAAATGAAATAATACATAATCTGATTCAATGTCCAGCAACTTGAATTAAGTTACTGACGGCTACGTGTTTAAGGATGTACCTTGCGAAAATCTCCAGATGTATGATATGCAACATCTTCTTCAAGAGATTTCTTAAAACGAGCATGATATGCCTGCCTTACCATAAAGAGGTCATGAGAAGGCCTAGTACAAGCAATTTCCACGAGAACCCCATTGTTGGAACTCAACCTCTTAGTTGCTTCATTAGCCAAAAAAGCATCACGCTCCGCAGGATCCAGAGTCCATAGCAGTATAACCCTCTGCTTGATGCAAAGAAAATGAGCGAGAGAATGCATTAGCCTAACAATTCCCCTCTTACTCAACTCAAGGGTACAATAAAAACTAGGCGAAGCCTCTCTTGGCACGATCATTTATTCTGCTGTATAAAACGACTGCTTAAATAACATTATCATTTGAACAGATGCAAGACACATCAAAACCTGACCTCAAAGTCACTTGAAAGTTCTTTGTCTAGTGCTTTCAGAAGATCTTCCCCATAAGTTTCAGCATAGACCTGCCTAATCAACTTCCTCTGAGCTGCATTCCTATGAGCCAAGATGGATACGATCAAGTCCTCATTGGTTCCCCATCCTGCAACATATTATGTGGACAGCTTATTATAAATCTATCCAAGATATGGAGGAATTGCTTACATTAACTAAGTGAACAATTAAATAAAGGGAAATTTATCATCGGAAAGATTAGAATTCTTGACTCAGCGATTTAGAGTGAACCAGAAAATATTCTCTAAGTTGACAAGGGCATGATCATACATCTTGTACAACTAACCGATGCAAACAATGCTGTATCCAAACTATGTAGAACAGATATGAAGAACGGTTCCTTAGACGCGTCTGTTTGATCTACTTTCTAGATTCTCAGGACCAACAAAAATTTGATGATGACCAAAAAGAAATAATGCATCACGATCAATACCGGATCGGACGTAGAAAACTAAAAGCAATTATATAACAAGAACCCAAGAACATAATTTCAGCAAAAAGGAAAATTTTGAAAGTAGATCAGATGTAGATGGTCAAGATGATATGATAATAATAGGAAATATTCATCAACAGCGAAAATCACTGAGATAATCACTCTCAGAATCACTAGCAAACACATGGATTGGACATAAAGTCAGATTGAACTGAGAACCTTGAAAAGCCTTTCGTAACTGCTCGGCGTCCTCGGATGGTGAAGGAACCACTTCTGGTACTCTAAGGGTCGCCATTTTCTCTCTCTCTCTTTTCCTCTCCCTCTAATGTGAGCTTCGCCTTTAGACTGTATAGCGCAATCAGCAATGAATAAATATTTGACAAAGAGCAATAAAATGGATAACTTTTAAACGGAGAAATCATTGAAGTGTCCGTTACTTCTTAGCTGTTTTCGGCCGTGGATTGAGGTGGGACACTTTCTACCGTGCGTAGTTGGTGTATCATGGAGCTTATACCATATGGCCACGTACTAGTAGTACTTCCAGAGCAAGACAGCACATGATTTTAGCTGAAAAAGTCCATCCAGCCTCCGGTTCGTCGGTCGCACACCACTGTGGCAAACCCGGTTCTTCACCTACGTCACGGTTCAGTCGCCCACTTTTCTCAGGCTTCTCTCACTCGCCTCTCTACTTCTCCCTTTTCTCATAACCAAGACGATGAGCCGACTGCCTCTTCTCCCAAATCTCCCGCACGCAGACGCCCACCCCAGCCAGCACCCCAGCAACAGATAACTCCCCCTCAACCCAGCCCCCTTCACGTCTCTCACCCATGAAACCCTAGAAGATTTCTTCCTCACCTCTCACCCCAGCCCCTTCTTCACTTCTCTCACCCTTGAAACCCCTCGATCTGGCTCTCAAACTCCATACGGTGTGTTGAGCTTCTATTGCAAACTCCATACGTCGAACACCAACGCTCAATCTGTACAGATCTGCCTCCTCACATCACGGTAACACACGTTAGGCATTTTTCCCAAAATAAATTGCAGGAATTGGAGAGGGTTTACTTTTATGTGACTATATAGGCTGAGTATCGCTTCCTTTCCCCCTTTTTTTTTCAGGTTTTTATGGTTGTTAAGAAAAAGGGGAAAATTTGGTAGTGGGTATTGTTGGAGCTAGGATTCGTGGTTATTTAGATGTGGAAAATGAAAAAGGTTTACCTTTAGTAAAGTCTATCAATATATAGTCTGTAACACACCCTGTGGGTTGTTTGGTTGCTAAGAAACCANTCAGGTTTTTATGGTTGTTAAGAAAAAGGGGAAAATTTGGTAGTGGGTATTGTTGGAGCTAGGACTCGTGGTTATTTAGATGTGGAAAATGAAAAAGGTTTACCTTTAGTAAAGTCTATCAATATATAGTCTGTAACACACCCTGTGGGTTGTTTGGTTGCTAAGAAACCAAAGAAAAATTCTGGTTACTGCAGGATGGAGCATATTAATTTTTTAATAAGTTAAGCCTTATTAACGATCGAAAGAGGGTTGCTTAGATTATCACCATCATCAATAACATTATCATTTGCATGTCGTGAATGGAAAATATTTAATTTTAAGGTGGCCTGGATATCTCTCTTCCTTTTGTTGGTTTAGGCGAGAAATGAGGAAAATTTTGGTGACCGGAGACTTGGAGCTTAAATTATATGTTGAATAGATGTAGGAGTTGATGAAAAGTTCACATTTTAGAGGTTGGTGTAGGTCTGAAGAGTTAAACTAATCTTTGGGTGTTTTAGGTTTATCACTTAGCACCACAATCAACAAAAAGCGATCGGTAATTCCTAGCTGGGCCAACGTCGTGACCAAACTGGTTGGTGATCTCTTCTGGATTTTAGCTGAAGCCAATTAGGTTTATTAGTTCTTGCAACATTAATATGGGTGGGATAGGGACTATAACAGGATCTTCAATATTTTTCTTTCAGATCTTTTGTGGCCCCAATGATCCATGGTTCTAAGGGGGAAAAAGAGTTGGTGTTTGTGGTGAAAAATGTTCTTTTGGGAACCATTGTTTGTGGTTAAGGTATACAAACGAAAATGTGTTTGTGGTTGGTTTATTTCTCCAGTTTTAACCACTAAAAAGGGTACTGCCCTGCTTCTTCTCATATCCAACTTCATTGGGAATGGATTTTCATGATCCATGTTTTAATTAAAAATATTGGATATCATAGTTGATTTTTCTGGTTTGATGGGGTCTGAATCTAAAATGTTTAATAGCTTTATAATAGATTTGTAAACTGAGAAATTGGAACAAGAATAATTTAGGTGGAAGAAAAGTTAGCCATTTTTAACCTTCTTATATGAAAGATAAAGTTTAAAAATGAAGTTTACCGGTGAAAGTTTTGTTAGCCTACCAGAACATGATTGTTGTATTGGTTATAGTCTTCATTTTTGTTGGCATGACTCAAAGGGTCACTTATTTTTTGGTTTGGTTGTGATTATAATTTATTACCATGTTACAAGGGCTTGGGAAGATAACATTAGATTATTATTTGAAATGTGCGAAACACCAAGTAAGAGGAAATTGGAAGGATAAAATGTTACAATTCCTACTTTTACGGTCCAAATTAAAATGAAGTTTATAGAAACATGGTGTGATTGACCTGGAAGTATCCCTCACTTTGAGATATCCATAAGGACCTTGGTGGCTTTTTGAAGTCAAGAATTGCAATTTAACATAGATATGAGGAGTTCTGCTACTTTAGTTTCTTTTTTCCATTGCCTGGAGGCTTCTCAAGTTATCTTACATTTAATAGATAGGCATACCCTTTATAATGTAATTTATTTATGAGATAAGTAACCATTGAAATTCTTGAATTATATGCAGGGAGAAGCAAGATGTCAATTTCTCATATAGCCAGATATACTTAAATTGGTAGAGGAAAAAATCCTAACAAGAGAGAATGCAGTTCGAAAGAGGAGGATGACTTATTGCTGCTCAAGTATGAAGCTAAAAAAAAAAGATAAACTAATAGAGAGAGAGAGAGAGAGAGAATTAGCTTCACAAGCAAGATGACGAACTAAGAAAACGGATTATAGAGAATGGGGGTGCACACATATTGTTGTGTTTGTATTAGATTGTATTTATTGTAATAGTTTTTTGTTAGTTCGGACTATAGATGTATCATGATACTTTTAATTGTAAATAGATGGTTTGAATCGTAACTGTATGCTATAATCTTTATAAATATAATTATTACAGCTTATTATGGATACTAAATTTTTTGTTTGTGAGAAGGGTAATGGATGTGTTAAATTGCTGCATCCTCTGTGAGAATCCGACAGGGAAAATGCATTTTGATATTCTCTAAACGCGCTTATGTTGTATGCTGCAATCATTTAAGGTTCGGATTGAGGAGTGGTGCTATCAAGGCTCTTTTCTTGTGAGCCTTGAGGAGTGCAATACGTATAAAGGGCCAGGAAACAAATTGTGATTCACTGCCTTCTAGAACAAAAGCCTTTTAGAACCTGACCTCATGCTTACTCTTTCTCATAATATGATAATCAAAATCAAAGTACATCGCTAGAAACTACCCATTTACAAATACACAATTAGTTAAAAAGTACCTAAAAACTAAAAATACATACGCAATTAGTAGGCTGAAATTACCTATTTACAAATACACAATTACCCATTTACCCATTTATATAAACAAACTGCACGTCCCCAAAACTTTTTGGAGAGTCTAGACTATTGGAATTGTTCTGGAGTTTTCGTCAAATTTGGATGTAAATTGTCGAGACCCATCATTGCCTTTATTCTTATAGCTAAATAATTCTTTTCTCCATGCATGGCTGTGAAAGGAAGTCATCAAAAAACTGTTACAAAAACATGAAGCAAAACTTAAATAATGACACATGAAAATTTCAATATTATCTGTCTGACATTTCTTCATTCGGGAGTAATATTATCTTTCACCATTTAATGAAGTTTGATTAAAGAGTTGAGAAAACAAAATACAATAAGCAATTATAAGTTTTATAATACAGCCTTTAAATTACATCCCACTTGTGGATGCTTGAGCTTTAACTGTGAGTCAAGTCTAGCAGATGGACCATAATTGAGAGCAAGGGAAAATTAGTGGAAAGTCAGTGCTACCACTAATCTAACTCCGTATGTCATCAGACTTTAGTAATTTAACAATGAAGCATGACTCTAGAAAATAAAGAACAATGAAATAGAAGCACATAAACAGGACCAGCTAAGGACAAGACAAATCACGAAACAATACCTGCACAACATATTGTGACATTGTGACAGGCCAAAGCATGAAACAAGAGGAGTGTGAATAATCCTAGTGTTGGGTGAACCAAGCATGCCAACATAATTGCAGTGAAAAGATCCAAAGCAGACTTTTCCTTCCCACCCCTCCCACCATTACATTTTCAAATAAACAATGTGTACAATAACTGAGTTGGTGAAATTGAGGTAGAAGGTCTATGTGGCCTTCCATCTTCCTCATTGCTCATCACGTTATTTCAACTGAGTTTTGAGAACAACAATTAATATCAGATAGCAACGGGGGAAACATACATGTGGATCTCTCACTCAGAGAAGTGGTTTGATTTTTTTAAATCATTGTCTCCCTAGTATTTGGCAAATTACTAGTATATGTTTTATTTTGAAATGGTTCTTTGCCATCATTAAGACAATGCTAAAGTCATATGGAGCTTGTAATATTTGTACATCCTAGCTTTGAATTTATAACCACTGAAGGCTAAAACCACATTCCTGGAGTGGACAATATTATTTAATATGGCATATTTGTGAGCATGACATCTATATATCATTATAAATATGGCATCTGGAATTGAATCCAAGTTTCAACCTCTGCAGACCAATTTCATGTTGAGGAATCAACTCACGACCGTCCGTATGGCAAAAAAAAAAAAAAATTGCACAACAGTCAAAAAATGGAGAGAGATACACGAACAGAAAAATGCCCAAAATCTAATGTGAGCACAACTTTAACATATTTACTTTAACTTGTCTAACGTAAGGTATACGAACAAAAAAATGCCCAAGATCTAATGTGAGCACAACTGTTAATATTTATACTTTTAACTTGTCTAATGTAAGGTACACAACAGAAAAATACCCAAAATCAACAACCAACCACAGATCAACAAATACAAAACCACAAATCCAGAAACACAAAAACACACAGGATGAGTCATGTTAGAAATGGAGAGATACTGAAAAATGAAATGGAGAGAAAGTACCCTTCTTTTGGTCGGTTCGTACCCTTGTTTGCGGCCCCAGACGAGCAGTGAAAATGGCGGCAGGAAGAATGCAGGCGGAGGGGTGAAGCCCGGAAGGAGAATGCGAACGCTAGGGGGGGTGGGAAACGTGCGGGGGAGGGGGAAAATTCGAATGAGAAATAAAATGGGAGGGTAGCTCTTAAAGCACGTTTCAGTTATTAAAGAAAACAAAAAAATCATCACAACCTCTTACTATTTATCTATACTCTATATTTTATATTTTTTTTAATTTTTTTTATCAAATATTTTTTTATACGAATAGTAAATAAAAAATATAAAATAATTTTTAAAAAAATAAATTCAAAAAACAATTTAAAAAAATATTAAAAAATATTTAAAATTTTGGAATGTGGAATATGAATGAATATTAGAAGATTGTGTAGCAAAATCCTAAAGAAAAAAACAATTACACGTAAGCTAGTCATGTGCGGTAGTTGAGTAACAGTAGGAGGTTGCGTAGAACAACTCATTTTAGCTACCTCAGTGTTCAATTTATAGTGCTTTTAGTTTTATAGTGCTTGTGTAATGTTAAATATATGATCATCTTAGAGTATGTAAACAACATAAACTCTATTTGAAAAAAAGTAGTCTATTATTAAAAAAATAATTTTTTTATGTGAATCTCAAATTTACGTTATGAATAATGCTAGTTACAGTTCTAAAGTATGCAAGTTTCACACACTCTATTTGAAATAAAGTAGAATGTTCTCACATTTATTCAATTTAATTTTCTTAGAAAGATAACCATAAAAAATAGCTTATATTTTGTACATAATAGTGCATATTCACCATTTTTTAAGTAAAATTGTAGCGTATGTTTTCACTTTGTAGATCACTACATTTATTGCTTCCTTTACCAGTCCGTCGATCGGTGATATCTAAATACTTAATAAAAATTGAATGACATAAATAAATCAGTTCTTCTACAGACAGTCACTGCTTGCAACCGTTGTGCAGTCAGTGCCACGTCAACCAAATTAAAAAATATATATTGAGACGACAGATCTCGAAACAGAGTCTTCTAGACATTCTTCTCCTATTCCCTCCATTTTTCACTAGTTTTAAGTAAATGAGTGAAAATATATGCACTCTTTTTCTATTCCATGGCCTTCTATTCAATGCTCATGTAAAATCCTCTTTTTCTATCTCATGGCTTTCTATGACTCTTCTTCACAAGTAAAGAACTACACAGTGAATAATCGCGGTATAAAAGGGTTGATTACAAAGTTTGTGAAGGATCTATGCAAATCAATTTGTTCTCTTCCTCTCACTTTGCTCGTAAACCCATACTTCGGCACATCATGGTAAAAAAAAAAAAAAAAAATCTTATTTACCAGTTTTCTTCATTTATTGTTTAACATTTATAGGGATTCATTTATATGAATTTGCTTATGAACCAAAAATGATATTTCCAAGCGAGCTCCAGTCACAGCAAGCTATAAGAGACAAAGTGTAGAACTAGTTTAAGAACGAGAAAATGTTTGTTATTTATATCTTGTTCCCTTTAGAAGAGGAAGTTATCTAAATATTTTTGCTTTGTGATTTGCAGCCACGGAAGCTTGCTGCACTTGGAAAATGCAAAACTCAAGTATCGTACATATAGTCATGCACTTTGGCAAGGCAGCAAAGTTTCAGGTTGCGAAGAAGGAAGAAGAAGGGAATGAAGTTTTTGGAACTGCGAAGATGAAGGCCATGGTGATTGGGATGGAAGTTTTCTTTGTGGAAGAAATTAAAAGAAGCTTAAGAGAGAAAGAGAAACAAGCATTTTTACCAGAAGAGGGTGCGATGAAGGAGAGTACAAGGAAGAAGGGGGGTTACAATGTGTTTTGCCAAAACGGTGTGGTTTGCCAAAAATGAAAGTTTCATTTTCCAGATGGGTCACGATTGCACGCCGACTCCCCCACACGACTGCAAGAAGCATTTTTCTAAATTATATACGTGTTTTTATTTTATTTTAGGAATTTAGAAATAAGTTTTAGAAATATTGATCCATTATAGCAATAAATTTATTTGAAATCCAAACCATTCTTTTAAAATTTAGTATATAGAGATTTTGTGGCATTAACATCAATCACTTTTCACTTATGCTAAAGATGATAAATAATTAGTTATTATATATACCTTATTTATTAGTTGTGGATTTTAAAAAATAGAATAAATCGTGGAATCTAGTCACCAAGATTATAGTCGAAGAAAATGGATGTAATGTGAAAAGATAAAAGTTTATGAAAAAATATATTTTTCTAAAAAGATGAGATTTGCATATGTTGACGACTTGCGGCAAATTAAAGGAAAACAAAAATAGAGGCTTGTAGTTTGGAAACAACTATTCATTTGAAAAAGATGACCTCTTTTATTACGCTAAATCCATAATGTGTTCTTATAAATCTTTTGGGTGTCATTATACACATTTAAATCGAGGATAAAGCTTCTGCACTTATCACATGATCTTAAATATTCTTAAAGGTGGTTGGGGACCGTAAAGGTGCAGTATTTGGTGGCTTGGTTGAGGCACCTCTAAGATCAACCCGTGAAAGAAAATATCAGGTTGCTGCAACATGTAATTATTTTGATTTCATTAACTATCTTACTCTACACATGTTGACCCTGGACATGAACAGGGAAGCAACAGTACATTTGTTTCAGGACTAAATCCGGTGATCCTGTTATATTCCGCCCCACAGGTACTTGCTACTGCATTTTAGCTTTTCCCAGCATCAGTTCTCTGTTTTCTTTTTCAGATAATTATATTTTCCAACTTAAAATTTCTTGAAGCCATGATAAGAATATGAATAGTTATCTTCAGAAATTGAAGGAAAAGATCTCAAATTTGGTTTTTCTTGCTTGCTTTGTAAATGAAGTTAACATGTTATAATAAAGAGTAATGTGTTGTACAAAATTTACGCTTTCTACCAACTTGGTTCCGAAATGAAAAGAGAAATCATTGCAAGTGCATTGTTAAAAGGCATATATAACCATTCTTTTAGAGCTTGGCTGTAAGAAGTTATGGTACATTTCTGCCTCTACCTTGGTGAATTCTGCATGGCAATATAAAGACACTGGATTTTGGTCACTATTGAGGGAAACCAAGCTTTTATCAACTATATGCACTTGTACCGATCCTCTTCGTTTGACGACATGCTGGATGTTTATTTTCTATATATTGCTCAAAGATGTCATTTTTGTGTTGGTTCTTTTCTAATGCTTGGTTTGAAATGTATTAATATTGTACTTTTAAAAAATATGTATGGTTGTCATATGTAAGGTCCATGTTGACGCAGAGGGTATCATTTATTTGTAATGGTTTTCTGAAACATTTCAATTCCAAATTGCTATCTAAAGTTTAAAATTGATGAGTTCATGGTGTATAAGATTACTTGAAGTTCTCCCAAGTTGGTAGTTGTAGTAATAAATTATGATCATGTTCGATGTGTATAAATGTGGAAAACTTTGGAAGATTCCGGTGAAAATGTTACATATATACATAGACATGCACTCAGCAATACAGTCCTTAACCTAAAGCCACCCTAAAAACGACCATGTTCTCAGAAGGGTGTTGTGTTTTGGTTCAACCTTCTGGTTTGGCTTGGTTTGCAAGACTAGATTTGGCATAATGACTTGTTGCCTATGAGCAGGTTTAAATCGCTATTTCACTCTTTGCTCCAATGAATTTCTGGCATTGGGTGGAGGTGGACACTTTGCACTGTATTTGGATGGTGATTTGTAAGAATTATGCCCCATTTGTTCCTTTTTTTGAAAGGAATCTGTGCGATAGATCAGTTTTGTAACAGTTTCAGTTCCTTCTTTTTTGAAGATTGAACGGATCAAGTTCTGTTTCAGAAACATATGGTAATCCTTGTCTTGCACAGTCTGAAGACTTTGAAGTGAAGGAAGTTGAGGTATGCAGAAATGTACTATCTCTCTCTCTCTCTCTCTCTCTCTCTCTCTCTCTCTCTCTCTCTCTCTCTCTCTCTCTCTCTCTAAATAGGGTATGTTTATAATTTTGACACAATGTCTCGTCTATAATGAAAGAAACAAAATCCATAATTTCTTTGTGTAATGTAATTGTGGGGCTTTGTATATGCTTCAAAGCATGAGGAAATACTATCTTTAAGCCGAATGAAGGCTCCTGGGATTTGCCGATGGGATGGTTAGGTTTGAATGTTGAGATGAGAATTTTTACTTTGAGATGAAAGTTAAAAATTGAATAAAATATTTTTTTTAATATTATTATTATTTTGAGATTTGAAAAAGTTGAATTGAAATTTGAAAAAGTTGAATTATTTATTATATTTTATGTGAAAATTTGAAAAAGTTGTAATGATGAGATGATATGAGATAAAAATTTTTTGTTTGAAAAAACTTCTAAACATTGCCTAAATGCTCTTCAAGCTCTTTGTGATGGTTGTTAATCAGGTGGTTGATAAGATATGGATTGATAAGATATGGATTTCCAAGACTCAGACCGGTTGTTCCGGGTATGTCTGGTGCTGGCGTTTTTTTCTTCTTTAATACTATAAAGTCAGTCCTCGGCTTAAAAGGAAAAGAGTTTAATGAGTGGGTAGAAACAATAGGTTTGATTTCTCGTTATTCTCAGCATGTTAACATCATTATCAACGGAAGGTTTTTTTCCTTTCAAGTATCATTTATGTTCCATTTTTCTGTTAGTGACATCTTAGGGAATTTTCACGTGTTCCAAGCAAAATGGGGGTGCTATGCTAGCAACATGTTCATGTGTAGTTTATATGGATTGGAAACACGAACATGTAATTTAGAAACCTTGCGTTTTCCAAAAGCTGGTAGTATGTAGTATTATAACATCTATATTATATCTCTTTGGTCAACATTTACTTCCGTGCTATGGATGATCTGTCAGTTTCTGAAGACAAGAATGTAAGGTTTATTTGTTTGTGTCCTTCCCTCTTTTTGGGCTGGGCTGCGTGTGAAATTTCATTCACTGCTGAAGAAGGTATTTCTTCCAAAAAACCTGCCTCTATTCCTGAGGTAGCAAAGCCAGCGGAAATTAAGTGGTACATTGCAAACTGAGTCAGACACAGTAAATGCCGAGTGCAAGGAGCTCAGTGGGCATAACATTTGGCCCTCCTCCTGAAATTGTACCTCGGGCAGTGGTTACTGCACGCACCTTGGAATTGAAAGAAAACTGAGACATTGGGAACCTGTACTTCGAAATGTACGCATGTCTGTCAAAGTTTCGAATGTGTGTTTTGGCCATTTTGGGCATGTAAATGGATCTTTTATGGTTCTTTCAATTCTTTCTGCATGTTTTATAATTTGGATGAGAAATTAAACAGTTTTCATTGTGGTGGCACCTTCCTCTAAAATATAATATTGTGGTGTAACTTTGTAGTTTGGTTCATATATCAGGTTATGAAAGCTCAAAATTTTATTCATTCCTCAAATTGAACATATTCACACTAGGATGATTGAGTTCCCGATCTTGTGAAATATCTGAGACCATGACAATATTTCAATTTCAATCCTACAATTATCACAATGCATCTTTTGGACCTTTGCGTAATTTGAAGGAATGCGAGACAGTTATTAAGTGGTGGATAAAGGCAAACGCACACAGGGTGTTTGTGAAAAGAGTAGTGCTATGGCTATTGAAAAAGTAGTCCGAAGAAGTTCACCAAATAGTGTATTTTATTTTATTTTATTTTTTTTTTTTACATATTTTTTTAATCATTATAAACATTTAAAAAAAATATAAAAAATTCACAATATCATTTAAAAACACTCCCTTAATCACTAAGTTAAAAAAAAAAAAAAAAAAACTTTCGGGACATACATTCGGGACCCAAATTCGGGTCCCAAAGCATTTCTCTTGTGAAAAAGTCTTACTCACCGTGAGAGCTTGTCGAGAGTCTATTATATGTATATATACTTGTGGTTTACAATATGATTGACATTTATAGCTTTGTGTACCGTTACAAATGAGAGAAAAATATGGGATTTGATTTGGGATTCGATACAAGTAAAAAAGAAGAAGGAAGGAGCCATTCCTAGGTGTGTAGTTGCCATAGATACTTAGGTTGCCGTTGGGTATGATTTGGTTGATGGATGTGATTTGGTTACCTTTTCTGTTGTAGAGGTATCGTCAATACTCCTTTGCAAACTGAGCCGAGATAATAGGCCAAGTTTGGATCACAAGGAGTGAAGCGTGAGGCGGCCAAGAGATTTGGTGAAGATATCCGCAAGCTGTAAGGAAACAAAAACATGTCGAGTATGAAGTAGGCCAAGAGCAACACATTCACGAACATAGTGATAATAATCAATCTCAATATGCTTGCTACAAGCATGGAAAACTGGGTTCATAGTCATATATATAGTGTAATAAGGTTGTCACAGAAAAGAATTGATAAAGATGGAAGATGAATATCAAGATCACATAAGAGAAAGAAAATCTAGGTCATTTCAACAATGATTTGAGCCATGGCACAATACTCAGCTTCAGAGCTAGAGCAAGAGCCAATGTGGTTTTTCTTAATCGACCAAGAATGCAATTGCTTCCCAGAAAAATACAGAATCCAGAGGTGGAGTGCCTTGTCTGAGGACATCCAGCCCAATCATCACTTGAAAAAGCATAAATATCATGTGTAGATTAAAAGCTAAAATGAATGCCAAGATCAAAAGTACCATGTAAATAGTGAAGAATACATTTTACCATTTTGTAATGAGCCATGGTTAGGGAATGTATAAATTGAGAGACAAAATTGACACTATAGAATAGATTGAGACGAGTAAAGGTAAGATATTGAAGTACACCAGCAATACTAAGATAATGTGCAAGGTCAGGAAAAGAAACATCACTAGTAAGGCCTTTTGTTTTGGACATCATGGGGGTACCCATAGGCATAAAGTCTGCATTTGGGCACGATCTAAGATGTCAAGTGCATATTTAGATTGTGATAAAATAAGGCCATCAGTAGTGTGGCGAACTTGTATCTCTGAGAAATAGTGAACGGAACCAAGGTCTTTCATGGAAAATTGTGTTCCAAGGATACAAATGAACTCACTAAGGTGGGAGGGAGTGGAACCAGTTAAAAGGATATCATCAACATATAACAATAAAACAAGCATGCCACAGGAAGAGTTAAAAATAAAAAGAAATGGATCAGCAACATTGCAAATGAAACCATAAAAGATGATAAAGTTGCTAAATTTATCAAACCATGCACAAGGAGTTTGTTTTAAACCACATAATGCTTTATTTAATTTGCAAACATGGGAGGAGAGAGATGAGTCGATAAAACCTGGAGGTTGTTGTACGAATATTGATTCTTGTAGATCACCATGAAGAAAAAAATTATTGACGTCGAGTTGCCGAATGTCCCAATGCTTGTGAAGGGCAAGACTAAGGACAATACGAGTGGTGCTAAGTTTGATGACCGAAGAAAATGTCTCATTATAGTTGATACCATAAATTTGATGAAAGCCCTTGGCAACAATGCAGGACTGAGACGATCAAGAGTCCCATCAGCATTAAGTTTGGTCTTGAAAACCTATTTGCATCTAATGACATCCATGTTTGGAGTTTGCGGAACAAGCGTCCCAGTATTGTTTTCCCTTAAAGCTTGGAGTTCATCCTTCAAAGCTTGGGTCCAACCTACATGGTTGAGGGCAGATTGAACTATTTTGGTTTCTTTGGGAAGAGTGGTGAGAATATGAGGATTTGCATATTTAGGATTAACTTTGTGGACACCAACTTGAGAATGAGTGACCATAGAGTGTCGAGTAGGGAGGTTGTGGGGGATCATCATATGATGTACAAGTATTATCATTAGTTAGTGAGGTCGTTGGTGGCACATCTATAGGCAGGGAAGCCGGAATTGGTATGGCACCAATGTCAGGGGACGATGAGACCTGCAAAGGAGAAACACGAAAGCCACTTGTGGAGTTAGTTGAAAGGGAAAGGGGGGGGAACGTCATTCCATGAATGTTGATAAACTTTGGTCAGTAAAGGAGTGAAGATGAAGGTTCCCAGGTTGTTTGTAAGGAAAAGTAGATTCATCAAATACAACATGACGAGAAATAAAGGTTCAGCAAGAGGGAGGGTGATAGCATTTGTGCCCTTGATGTCGATCACTATAGCCCATAAAAATGTGAGGGACAATTTTGGGTTCAAATTTATAATGCTTCGTATCCCATATGTAAGGAAAGCATTTAGAACCAAAGACCCAAAAGGAAGCATAGTCAGGATAGTGACCATAAAGTAGTGAAAAACAAGAGTTAAGATCTAGGAATGTGGAAGGGATGTGGTTTATTAAAAAGGCCGGTGTGGAAAAGGCTTCAACCCAGAAGTGTTTGGGGGCACTATGAAAAAGCATAGTCATGCCTAATCACAAATGGTGCGATGTCGTCACTCCACAGAACCATTCTGTTCAAATGTGTGGGGACAAGAAAATTGATGAAGGATACCTTGTTGAAAATGGTTTTTGAGTTGGGTGTTGGTAAATTCATCACCCCCATCTAATTGAAAATTTTTGATTTTTTTATTGAATTGACAATCGACAAATTTTTCAAAGAGAATAAAGGCATTAAAAAAATCAAATATTTTGCGTAAAGGTATAAACCACATTTATTTTGAAAAAGCATCAACAATGCAAGCATAAAATGGGAATTTTCCTACAAATAAAACAGGGACAGGACCCCATAAATCACAATAAATTTTGTCCAATACACTAGAAACTGAAGTAGAAAAGGGTAATTTCCTCTTTTACCTAACTGGCAATTTTCACTAAGAGATTAGCTTTTATTTTTGTTAAGGGCATGTATAAGGCCTTTACAGTGGAGGATGTGAAGAGTAGAGGCCTAAGGATGCCACAACCGTTGATGCCACACCTCTTCAAAAACCGATTGAAACCATGTAGAGAAGTGTGCTTCAATGGGTGGGGATAGAATATAGAGATTACCCTTCCGTTGGCCGGTCAACAAGACGCAATTGGTCACCTTTTCCTTAAGAGAAGAACCAACACCATTAAACTCACAATTGTAAGGAGGTTAATTGATACACCTACATGGTGGTTTCTTCATATCCCTTGTGAAGTTTTTGGTTGACAGATAAAGTTGCATGGATGCTTGATTAGGACTGTTAGATTGAAGGCTCTGGAATGAATGAATACTGTTATGTCAATACATTGTTAGGGTTTAACATCTAGATAACTATGGGATAGCCGGGTAATTTCAGTTATCTATGTTGTTTCAACTATCTGCTTACTTATGATTTAGGTGATGAATTAGGAACATCTTTACTTTTCCTATCAATGTTGAATCCAAAGCTCAAAAAATAGGAAACGGATTCGGAAAAAGTAAGGACTGATTTATTGAATCGGGCAATTTAACATGTTGCATCAGAGAGTTCATAATAATTTTGAAAAAAAAAATCAGTTAGTAAATAAATGAGTTTAAAATATAACTTCATAAACTCACTAAAAATATGATATGAATCCAAATAGCATAAATAAAAAAAGCAATTCACATGTGATATCAAAACAACTTTTTTTTGGGTCAAATATCCTCGTTTTGAAAATAAATACTCTTAGATTATAAGGTCATTGTAATGGTAGGTTCTTATACATTACTACAAGTACTTTAATACAAATTTCTAATCACTTTCATAATTTTTCTCTTCAAGCAAATTTTTATTTTTAATTTTAATTTTTATGCCGTACTTTCACTCCTTTGCTTGCTAACTGCAATAATGAACAGGGTTGTGCCATGTATTAGCTAATTATTAGGTAATTTCAAAGCATGATTGAGTTAGATTATGTTTGGAGGATGAGATGAGAATTTTGTGTTTTGTTTTAAAGTTTAAAATATTATTTTTTAATTTTAAAATTTGAAAAAATTGAATTAGAATTTGAAAAAGTTATATTGGGATTTGAAAAAGTTGAATTATTTATTATATTTTGTATGGAGATTTAAAAAAATATAAAGATGATATGAGATGAAGATAAAAATTTTAAGTAAAACTTATTTTCCAAACATAATCTTAATCCTTCATACACATGGTAGCATTGTTAAAGCTGTATGCCAGTTACTTAAGCATTATCCACACGTGACGTGAGCCACTCGAAGTTACAAAAACCATGTCATTTTGTGCACGCTTTACGAGCACTGCCCAAGTTGTCAGCATATCATTTCTCGAGAACATAGATCCCAGGATAAAGATCATTATCTAAAAGAGCATTGTTATGCATTATCATACACATCACATATCAATGTGTTTTTTATTTTATTTTTTTTTTTCAATTTTTTTTTATTTTACTCTTCTTGAAATATTTATATTTTTTTATTCATCATCCATATAATACACATTTAATAAGAAAAATAAATAAAAAAAATTATGATGTGTAGTGTGTAGGATGATGCAAAGATGAATTCTATCTGAAAACAGCAATAGTTGACAATCTTTCCTGATGCCTAGCAGGCTTCAGTGCCTATTGTGGTTCTTCAGTCATCAACGGCATACATATCATCAAAGATTCAAAACACCCGAGAGACGAGGGAATATAAAACAGAAACATAACGAATAGAATATTTCATCATCGAAACATAATGGATTAAGAGAAAACAAACACCATCATATAAAACAGAAATCCCAGTTTGTTTTGTTCACCCGAAAACTCCGGTAGTTAGTAAGACAACAAGAGACCCGCTCGGTTCGAAATTACATCACGCATCCAAATCAAAGACAACTTATTTCACGCAACACAAACTACATTCACAGGGAGAATCAGGCTTCCTCCTATGGTTTTTTTCTTTGATCTGTTCCATGTCAACCCCCACTCAGGTGGTGACCACTCTTGTAAGAGCCCCTTCAGCTGTCCCCTTATTTATTCCCAGCCTTGTAACCACCTCAAAATATTTTGCAGGGTAGGTTAAGCACTGAATTGCTGCTCTCAGTAATTTCAGGTACTCTTTAGGATCATCTCGTGGGCCTGTTCCGGATTTCCTAAAGCAATGAAAGAAGTGTCTTTTTTGCTGGTACTCATCATCAGCCTCCAAATCCTGCAAAATAGATGCCCATCAGTAGTTTGAATAGCAGCAGATTAGCATTCAGCATCTTCAGCAGCCTAATCCTTATGCTTTATTTAAATTATCCAGCAACTTTGACCTTAACTATAATAGTTATAGACGAAACATCACCCAAAATTTTGAAAGTCAAAAAGTCAGACTCTCTTAAAAGTTAAATAGTACGCTGACCTGAACGATATCTAGAGCCTTTCTGTAAGCTATCACAATTAGCTACTTAAGCTTGTTTTATTTATTATTTATGAATTATAATTTTTTGTTCCGTAAGGGACAAAATGTTTTCCCCTGAAGTTGTCTACAAGCACACATCTAGGTAGTCAGAACGGAAAAGTACGATTCAAAATTTTATCTCCAAAGAATTTGGAAACTAAAATCAAAATGCTGCATTTAAACTTGACACATCCTAGTGACATCACATGTAGATAATAGATGTTAAATACCTTGGTGATAACATTTCCAAACTGCTTTTTATAGCAATTCAGTGTCGCATTCAGCTGTGCTTTACTTCTTGTAGTCAGAATTCTGATGAGCTCCTCGTGACTGTAAGATTTCTCAGAGATCTTCTCATGAAGTATCTTTGCCTCCAAATTTGCCAATTTCCTGTTCACTTCATCCCCCCCATATCGGATTGAAGTCACAAGGGGAACCAAAAGCTGTGATGAAGCAGCAGTAATCTATCAGCCAATGCATATATATTGCAGTCATAGGAAATATATACTGGATATTTTGGGTTGGAATGAAGAAATGCTACCGACAAAGTGAAATACAGGGGTATAAAAAAGTAACATAATCACAATTTTTAGCTCCTTGTGATAACTAGCAGCCATACCTTCTCCATGGTTCATACCAACAAGTAGTTTCTGTCAGCACGCTTATGTGCTCAACACATTACACATATGTTAACATTATGTGAGAGATTTTGCATGAGTTCTATTCTTCTAATGCCACCAAGGTACAAATGATGTAATAGACCCATTTAGTATAAAAGGATGGTAAACAGGATCCCTGATTGCTTGGGAGAGAAGTTTTTGTGATTTCTAAGGATTTAGGGGATTCCAGTTGTAACCTTGACTAATCTTTTTAAAGTAGAAGCCCAAATGTGACTTGAGTTCTTATTGAGTCGTTACAAATGGTATCAACCTTGGGACCTGTGGGTTAGAAGCCCACATTACACTCCCCATATTGAATATAGGAGGGTTGTGAATGAGATCGCATACTACTTGGAAGGGAAAAGTTGTACCCTTTTATAATAATTCCAAGGAGCTCAAATTGACCAGTACTTCTGACATACAAGTCCAAATGTAGTTTGAAATCTTTTCGGGTCATTACAAAAGATGCATTAGTCCAGTGAGAGTTTTCTTCTGCAAGTTTTAAACTAGAAAACTGGTGCCTAAAGACACTATGCACATGATATACAGAGATAAGCCTACTATATTAGGGGAACAAAATGAAATAATACATAATCTGATTCAATGCCCAGCAACTTGAATTAAATTACTGACGGCTACGGGTTTAAGGATGTACCTTGCGAAAATCTCCAGATGTATGAGATGCAACATCTTCTTCAAGAGATTTCTTAAAACGAGCATGATATGCCTGCCTTACCATAAAGAGGTCATGAGAAGACCTAGTACAAGCAATTTCCACGAGAACCCAATTGTTGGAAGGCAACCTCTTAGTTGCTTCATTTGCCAAAAAAGCATCACGCTCCGCAGGATCTAGAGTCCAGAGCAGTATAACCCTCTGCTTGATGCAAAGAAAATAAGCGAGAGAATGCATTAGCCTAACAATTCCCCTCCTACTCAACTCAAGGGTACAATAAAAACTAGGCCAAGCCTCTCTTGGCACGATCATTTATTCTGCTGTATAAAACGACTGCTTAAATAACATTATCATTTGAACAAATGAAAGACACATCAAAAACTGACCTCAAAGTCACTTGAAAGTTCTTTGTCTAGTGCTTTCAGAAGATCTTCCCCATACGTTTCAGCATAGACCTGCCTAATCAACTTCCTCTGAGCAGCATTCCTATGAGCCAAGATGGATACGATCAAGTCCCCATTGGTTCCCCATCCTGCAACATATTATGTGGACAGCTTATTATAAATCTATCCAAGATATGGAGGAATTGCTTACATTAACTAAGTGAACAATTAAACAAAGGGAAATTTATCAATTGAAAGATTAGAATTCTTGACTCAGCGATTTAGAGTGAACCGGAAAATATTCCCTAAGTTGACAAGGGCATGATCATACATCTTGTACAACTAACCGATGCAAACAATGCTGTATCCAAACTATGTAGAACAGATATAAAGAACGGTTCTTTAGACGCGTCTGTTTGATCTACTTTCTAGATTCTCAGGACCAACAAAAATTTGATGATGACCAAAAAGAAA
>QEOT01001187.1:106332-119430 GCA_003123785.1 Pterocarya stenoptera
TTTTTTTTTTTGGATTGCATCTTTTATATCTGATGTGTCTGCAGGGGGCTTTGCTTTTGGCATACATTCTTGTAACAGCTATAGATTGTTGTATAGCAGAACTAGAGAACCGTAATGATCACCTTTTTATGAGGTATTGAAATTCATCTTAGATTTTTGTAATTATGCCATTTATCAGAGGTGTCTTCTATACTACGTATCTCTGAAGGATTGTTGGCATTACTTTGTAGGAGTGATGATATTTGGCCTGATGATCATTTTTTATCTAACACTAGTTCTTGGTATCTAGTCTGCTCCTTTTGTCAATTGATGAAATAGCTTGTTTCAAAACCAATTAATCAATATTTTGTGGGATAGAAAAGATTAACTATTATGAATTAATGAAATACATATGAGTGTTATGCAAGTAAAGATCTAGAATTCATAAAAATTATACCTGGACAACAGTTCGTAGAGGCAATCGGTCATTTTGTGCGGCATGCATACATGCGTCAAGAGACAATTTCTCACAGTTCATTATTTTGCAGAGTCTTCTCCGCTCATGCTCAGATAGTAAAGGATGAGTCTGAAATGTATATGATATTGTAGAGTTCCGAAAGAAAAAAATGCTTTAACCTCCCCCAAAAGGAAGAAGATATAAGAGAAGGAGAATAAGAAAAAGTAATAGGTAACCTTGAGATAGGTGTCGATGGCACTGTAGAGACCATCGTCGCATGTTCGAGCATATTCTGGCAATGCTTCGGCTAAAACTTGGAACTTAGTGATGGAGAGATTTTGGTCTCTTGCAATCTCTGCTAGGTAATTGTCTAGGAGCTTACTAATATTACATTTCCCAGACTTCTGATGCTGCTCCTGCTGCTGTTCATGCGTCAAAAAATATTCCACTATCCTTTGCACAACATCTGTATCATGCATTTCGCATTGTTCTGGTGAACTGCACCAACCATATGGAAAATTAACAAGGAAGTATTGCTAACTTGATGGAGGAAAATTATTAGGTAGTCCTGGAGTATAGATGATGTGGTGCCCTCATTCTATCATTGGATGCCTTGTCATTAAAACTACTTATAGGATTCCTAGTTTTTAATGATATGTCATTCTGCGATAGGATGAAAGTACCATTTTTCCAAGACTATAATGCCAAATTATTCAAAACAAATGGGGTATACAAGATAATTTCCAATGTGCAAGCTAATCGTTTGAGTGTGGTGTTGGGTAAAATTATTTCAAAATCTCAAAATGCCTTTGTGAGGGGGAGACAAATTCTTGACCCGGTCTTTGCTATGAATGTTTGGATAATAGAATTAGATTGGATGAATCTAGAATTTTGATCAAATTGGACATGGAAAAGGCATATGATCATGTTAGTTGGGATTTCCTTTCATTCTTACTTGGGAGATATGATTTTGGAGAGAAGTGGTGTATGTGGATCAAGCATTGCATTTCGACGTCGAGATTCTCCATTTTGGTGAATGGCACCCTGGTTGGGTTTTTTAATAGTTCATGTGGCTTGAGACAAGGAGATCCGTTATCCCCTTTTCTTTTTGTTCTAGTCATGGATGCTTTGAGTAGAATGATTGAAGCGGCAGTAGAAGGAAGTTTCTTGTTGGGTTTTGTGTGGCAGATGAGTCTCGGAATAGCTTAAAAGTATTACATCTTCTTTTTGCTGACAACTCTTTAATTTTTAGTGAAACCAATCAAGAACATCTTCATTCGTTGAGAGCCTTGTTGTTGTGTTTTGAAGCAGTTTCGGGTCTCAAGAATTAATTTAACCAAGTCTGAAATTGTTTCATTGGACTCCGTATCCAATATTTCAGATTTGTCTAACATTATGGAGTGTAAGATATCTTTGTTTCCTTTTTAAGTATCTTGGTCTTCCTTTGGGTACTCCTCACAAATCTGTTTTGATATGGGATGGGCTGATTGAGAAGATTGAGAGAAGGTTGGCTGGTTGGAAAAAGTTATATTTTTCTAAAGGGGGACGAATTACTTTGATAAAGAGTACGTTGTCTAATCTTCCTACTTATTTACTTTCTCTTTTCTCTATACCGGTAGGGGTGGCAAATAGAATTGAGAGGATTTTTCAGAATTTCTTGTGGGGAGGTAAAGGGGAGGAAATAAAGTTTCACTTGGTAAGTTGGAATAAAGTGTGTCTACCAATTTCGTGTGGAGGCTTGGGGGTGCATAATTTGAGGCTCTTTAACAAAGCTCTTCTTGGGAAATGGTTATGGAGATATCATTGTGAGAAGGATGCATTATGGAAAAATGTAGTTGATGTATTTGGAGGGAGAGAAATGCTAGAAGTTCCGAAGATCAAGAGAGAACAATGGAAGAGCTAAAAGTTTTCTTTTTTAAGTCACTGTTCTTATGGGTGGGTGCCATAGTTTGTAACGGACTTAGTGTCCATGATCTTCTTCTTTCTATTGTAACCTCTAGCTAGGCGTTTCTTCATGTATATTTCCTGTATACCTGGGCTTGGCCTATTTCTATGAATTTAATATCTATGATTACCTATCATATCAAAAAATAAAAAATAAAGCTCTTCTTGGGAAATGGTTATAGAGATATCATTATGAGAGTGATGCATTATGGAAAAATGTAGTTGATGTTAAATATGGGAGAATGTGGGGGAGTTGGTGCTCTAATGAAGTAAGAGGAGTGTATGGGGTGGGTTTGTGGAAGACCATTAGGATGGGTTGGGGGGAGTTTGTCAATCATATTAAATTTAAGGTGGGGGATAGGACAATGATACATTTTTGGCATCATATTTGGTGTGGGGATTCAGCCCTTAAGAATGTTTTTCCTTCCCTTTCCAGGATTGCTAGGGACCAAGATGCTGCAGTGGCTGATTCCCTTTCTTTCTTGAATAATAATCCTCAATGGAATGTTGAATTTGTGAGAGATGTGCATGATTGGGAAGTGAATGTTGTCTCAGATTTTTTTGGAAGATTATATGATTTAAAGATTGTTCAGGGAAGGGAGGATAGCTTGCTGTGGGTTCATGCAGGAAATTCCAGATTTTCGGTTAGTTCCTTTTGTAAGGTGCTAACCTGCCATTGTGTTTTTCATTACCCTTGGAAATGCACTTGGAAAGTTAAGGTGCCTAGTGAGGTGGCATTTTTCTGTTGGTTGGCGTCTCTTGGAAAAATTCTGACCATGGATAACTTAAGAAAGCATGGACTTTGTGTAGTAGATTGGTGCTTTATGTGTAACAAAGATGGTGAATCTGTCAACCATCTTTTTCTTCATTGTGAGGTGGCCAAGATTTTGTGGAATGAGATTTTTGGTAGGACGGGAATTGCTTGGGTGATGCCTAAGCAAGTGGTGGATTTTCTTGCTTGTTGGAAAGGTTTTGAGGGAAAACAACGTGTTGCGGCCATTTGGAAGGTGATCCCCTTGTGTTTGATGTGGTGCTTATGGTTGGAGAGGAACATGAGGTGTTTTGAAGAGAGAGAACGCAATGGGAGAACTTAGGGAGTTTTTCTTTATTACTTTGAGTTTGTGGGCTAAGGCTCTTGTATTGAATGGAGACGATTTTCTCGATGTGCTTTAGTCTTTTTCAGTTTCTAGAGTGTATATAGGTATTTTTTCTTGTATACTTTCTGTGTACTTGAGCTATGCCTATTCTTGGTAATAAAATCTCTTATTAATTGTTAAAAAAAAATCAAAACAAGAGAGAGGAAGTAAATATACTCACTTCACCAGTTTGGCATTTCTATAATTAGGAATCAGAAGATCATTGACATTGGCATCTTCCAACATCAACCCAACTCTCTTCTCAAGCTCTGAAATCAGAGCTGGTGTTGCAGAACATACCATTGCCAACCTTAACATCTTGAACAGGAACTTACATGAAACAGCTTCTTGCTGAGGAGGAAGCATACTAACTAGGCTTTCAATAATTGTTTTTTGCTCTTTGCTGTGTCCAATGCCCCCTTCCTCCTTCCCACCATATACACTGAACTGCAGTTCATTCTTTCCATACCCATAACCTCTTAGTCCTCCTAACTCGATGTCCATGCCTGGAAACCATCTATCTGCATAGTGCATGATACATTTACCTATGATCGCTGGTTTTGTTCCTCTTGCCTTTATTGCAGCTATAATTCTAATGAAATGGTCAATTCCAAGGGTAGCCACAGCATCAAACCACCAGCCTTCTTCGTTAGCTGCATCTCCGGATGTTGAGATTTCTCTAGAAGCCTTCCAAGCTATTGAGTCACAGCATCTTCTCACGATTTGGAGCTTTTCAGCCCATGGAGATAAAGTTTCACAGGATTTTATAACAGTAATGGTGTCCTTCCATGAGGAAAGTACTACAAATGTGAGGAAAGCGTCTGTCTTGGCAATGAGATTTCCATCTTCAAATTCTTCGGTCATCTCTAGAAATTCCGATGCGCACCTTAGTGGGGCTATGTTAGTAGAGTTAAAGTCTACTGGGAGACCATAACAGAATCTTAGAACAACTGCAAATGTTTCTGATCCTCCTGGGAAGTTTTCAAGCTTGAGGTCATACCCCATATTTGAGATCGAAGGCTCAAGTTCTAATCGGTGTATGTAGCCACATTTTGACACCAAGGGATACTGTTTCAGAAGAAATAGATTAGTTTATACTTCTGGCTATTTATATCTTTTCTTTAGGCATCTCTATTGATATGAAAGAGTCTTATCCAAACCCCGATGAAGAAAAACTAGTATTGAGGAAAAAGTATGGTATTGTATAAGGTTCACAGGCAATCCCATTGACAGGGGAAGAGGGACTTGTTTATTACCTTACACCAGGCAAATTGTTTGCCTTCAAAAAAAGTAAGCGGGCAGAGGATTGTTTTTATTTTTATTTTATTTTCTGGAAATGAAAGATAGTGTTGAATTTAGAGCTTTACAAAGAGAAGAGAATGAAAGGAGGAGACAAGCGATTCTTACTTTTTTGCTCTTTTCGCCTTAAAATTGTGAAAAAAATATTTAGCATTAATTTTCCATGAAATCTATCTAACAACAAAAATAATTGTGCTACTTTTATACATCCATTTGTGTATAATATGCTTCATATCACAGTTAGGGTATTCAATTCCTCTAATTACAAATTAGGCCGAGTGAAATTGGTATCCCAACGTGCATGAGGATGGCATGTATTTATGCTTAATATATTTTTGTTTTTGAAAGGTATGGATTGTAGCTTTCGCTTAGCTTGTTGGAAAAGAGTTTCTGAGAGTTTTTGTGAATTTTGAAAATTGAGTTGTATCTTCTGTGTTGTTGGTAGTTACCTTGTGAACATTAAAGGTGATTCCTTGAACTTGGATTGATAAATCTGTTGGCGTTAGAGAAGTGATAAACCTGGCAAGGTAGATAACATTAGACGCAGAGATGAGAAGCAGCTGAAAACAAAAAGGATTGGAGGAAAAATGTGCCAAAACTAAGCCAGAGAACTCATATTAGCTTAGCATTTCTGTAGAAACAACATGCTGTGGATGTTAAGTGGGAAAATGGAGTTTATTCCCAGTCGTAAACTAGCTTTTCTATTACCATGAGTGTTCTTTCTTTTCAAAGCTATCAGCCGTAGCGGCGAGTTTGCCGGGGATCACGATGCTTTGGTCATTGCCATCGGAATCACTTCCAGGGCTTCTTGGTGGACTCTCTTGAAGTGACTTCTTCATGGTGATTCTCTGGCTGGAGAGTGGAGACATGTCATGAGTGAAAATAGATATGGTCAAATAATTAGACATTGGGTAGTTGGATATGATCTAAATAAATGCCTGAGAAGTGAGTATGTGGTTGGACTAGGAGTACCTTAATGAGGGTTGGTGGATTGTTCATTTTGTTCCTCTTTTTGCATCAACTGTCACGAAATTCGATTGTGACACTCGGAGAATTAGGTAAGTGTAATGTTAGCTATGACATGTTCATTTCGCACCACATAATTAAGCATGGACTGGTACCAATAAATGGTTGTGGCTCAGACAAAGTGGAGTATAGCCTCTTATATTGACAGCATGGAGTTGAAGTCTAAAGAAGAAAAGCAAAAGACAAAGGAGCCAAAGAAGACTTAAAATTCTGTTATTTCTGTTGTTACTGTTATACAGTTATTTTTCTATGTAGTATAAATATTACAGGACCTTCATGTATTTCACATCAAGTAATATTCATTTTGCTCAGATCAGATTACACAAACTCCCGTATTCTTTCTCTGTTTTCAGTCTTCATCATCTATTCATTCAATTCTCAACATGGTATCAGATTGAAAATCATACTTGCTTCCGCATATTTCTTCTTTTTCTAAGTCTCGCAGTCTACAATGCAAAATCTGCTCAGGAATTTTCTCGAGAATCTTGTATTTTCTTGCTTTTTCTTTTCAAATCTTGGTAAAATGACAGAAGAGAATTCTTCAGGATCTTCTCGTACTCCTAATCCTACTAATCCTTCAGATGATTCTTCTAGCCCATAGTATCTTCATCCTAGTGATAATCCGGGTTCTCTCTTGACTAGGTCATGCCTCGAATTCTATAATACCTTGTCTTAGACAAATAGACAACTCAATAACATTTGATCATACAAATGTCTGTGAAATCTGTCCACTAACAAAACAGAAAAAGATTTCTTTCCCTGTATCACAAAATATTTCTAATAAAATATTTGAATTGATTCACTGTGATATATGGGGTCCATTTGCTACTATCTCATATTCTGGTTTTAAATTCTTCTTAACTATAGTAGATGATTTTACAAGATGTACTTGGGTGTATATGCTTAAAACTAAATCTGAGATTTTATCTTTGCTGCCAAATTTTTGTAAAATGGTCACAACTCAGTTTAACACTTTTGTAAAAACCATAAGAACAGACAATGGTTCAGAATTTATCCTTAAAAAATTTTATAGTGAAAATGGAATTTTACATCAAAGAAGTTGTGTAAAAACTCCACAACAAAATTGAGTGGTTGAAAGGAAACATCAACACTTATTAAACACAACTAGAGCTTTGATGTTTCAAGCAAACTTACCTTTAATTTTTTGGAGTGATTGTGTATTGACTGCAGCTCATATTATAAATCGAATTCCAACTCCTCTTCTCCAAAACAAAACTCCTTTTGAAATGTTATTTCACAAATCATCAAATATTTCTCATTTAAAGGTTTTTGGATGCTTATGCTTTACATCTACAATTACTAATCACAGACAAAAGTTCGATCCAAGAGCAACCAAATGTCTATTTTTAGGATACCCTTATGATGTCAAAGGTTATAAACTCATGGACTTAAACAAAAACAGAATCATTATTTTCAGAAATGTTGTGTTTCATCAAACCAACTTTCCATTCAAAACTCTTCCAATTAATTCTGCAATACCTACTTTTCTGTTTCCTCCTTCAGAATTCCAAGATGATTCCTCTCATATAAATAATCCTATCCTTTCTGATCAAAATAATTCCTCAATGAATTCTAGTGAATCAGATTCCTCTCATATCGACAACAACCATCAAACTGACTTAGCAAATTCTATTCCTACTGATTCACATATCAGAAAATCATCTAGAATTAAACAATCACCAAAATTCTTGCAGGACTATTATTGTGGTGCTGTCTCATTGTTTCCTCATGCAACCAACTCATCTGCTTCTATTGGCTGGCCCTCTAACACAGGTAATCTCTATCCTATATCATCTTTCATTTATGTCAGCAGACTTTCAGCACCACACAAAGCCTTTTTAGCTTCAATTTCTATTACCAAAGAACCCAAGACATATCAACAAGCTGCAAAATCACATGAATAGCAAGTTGCTATGAAAAATGAACTCAATGCTTTAGAGTTAAACAAAACCTGGGAACTTGTTACTCTCCCTAAAAATAAAAAGACCATAGGTTGTAAATGAGTTTTTAAAGTGAAATACAAGACTGATGGAACTATAGAAAAACATAAAGTAAGGTTGGTAGCCATAGGCTACACTCAACAAGAAGGATTAGACTTCTTTGATACTTTTTTTCCAGTTTGCAAGTTTACTTCAATTCGGTTATTGTTAGTTGTTGCTGCTATTAAGAGTGTGTATATTTACCAATTAGATGTAAATAATACATTTTTAGATGATGAGTTACATGAAGAGGTCTACATGGAAGTGCCACTTGGTTTGGATGTTAAACAACCCAATATAGTTTGCAAACTGTTAAAAAGTCTTTATGGCCTGAAGCAGACCTCTCGACAATGGTTTGCAAAACTCTCTCAAGCCCTTCTTAGCTATGGCTTTACTCAAGGCAATTCTGACTACTCACTTTTCATCAAGAAAGCTGCCATTTCTTGTTCTACTAGCTAGTGATAGTCTAATTGAGATTCAGCAACTCAAGATGTTTCTGCATGATAGATTCACAATCAAAGACTTGGGACAACTGAAGTACTTTCTAGGATTGGAAGTAGCCAGATCAAGTCTGGAATCTCTCTTTTTGTCAAAGAAAGTATACTTTGGATGTACTTCAAGATACAGGTCTCACAGGTTCCAAGCCAACTGCATTTCCAATGGAATCTAATCTTAAACTTAGTGCAGATGATCCCAATCTTTATGAAGATGCCTCGGGTTACAGAAGATTAATTGGCAGACTACTATATTTGACAATTACAAGGCCTGACCTGGCCTATTCTGTTCAGATTCTCAGCCAATTTCTTTCTAAGCCAGCAGTGTCTCATTATCAAGCTGCCATGCGTGTGCTTAGATACCTAAAAGCAACACCAGGACAAGGGCTATTCTTTTCTTCATCTACAGATCTAAAGTTAAAAGCTTTTTCTGATAGTGATTGGGCAGGTTGCTTAGACACTAGGAGAAGTGTTACAGGTTATGCAATTTTTTTAAGAGACTCATTAATCTCATGGAAATCGAAGAAACAAGCCACAGTTAGCAGATCATCCGCAGAAGCAGAATATAGGGCTCTTGCAACCACAACATGTGCGGTGCAGTGGTTACTATATGCTCTTCAAGATCTCAGTGTTACCATTCTCAACCAAGAATGCTCTACACTGACAGCAAATCAGCTTTGTCCATTGCAACCAATCCAGTACAATATGAGAGAACTAAACATATTCAAATCGATTGTCATCTTGTTAGGAAAAAACTACAGCAGAATGTTATAACGCTTTTTTATATTCCCTTAAGATTACAACTAGCAGATATCTTTATAAAACCTCTCGGCTCACTGCCTTTCCATCATAATTTGCATAAGATGAACATTATAAATATACATGCTCATCTTAAGGGGGGCTGTTGGAGTATAGCCTCTTATATTGACAGCATGGAGTTGAAGTCTAAAGAAGAAAAGCAAAAGGCAAAGAAGGAGCCAAAGAAGACTTAAAATACTATTATTTCTGTTATACAGTTATTTTTCTATGTAATATAAATAATACAGGACCTTCATGTATTTTGACATCAAGTAATATTCATTTTGCTCAGATCAGATCACACAAACTCCCATATTCTTTCTCTGTTTTCAATCTTCATCATCTATTCATTCAGTTCTCAACACAAAGCTTGATATTTTCTGGCAATGAAAGCACCTAGATATGTTCTCTTAATTGTGGATCTCTTAAAATAGAAAAATGCACAAACATTGATGTTACTTTCGTTTGGGATTTTAGAGATCGAATGCATATGATAATTGTATTTGGTAATCACTTTCGATTTCTTCGAGTTCATGCATGAAATAGATAGGATGCTATATGTTTTTCCTTTTTTTCCTTGGTTGAGATATAAATGGATCCATCCACGAACACCCTCCCAATATGAATGGGCAACATTAAAAATGCTCATTGTGAAACTACTTTCAGCATAAGTGAGGGGATTTTCTAATAAAAATGGAGTGGGGTCACTCGTGGATATGTGGCCTGATCTCTTCTTAAAAAAAAAAAAAAAAGTAACTGCTTTCGGCAATATGTGCTTTTGCTGTGTGGTAAAAGAATGTTCATGCTTGTACAAATTAGTAATGGTTGTGTGGTCTGTTAAGGCAAATGAGACCATTTTTGTTTTTGTTGGGAGAATGTTACCTACAATGGGAGAAAGAGAGAATCCTCAAGTGCGGTTTGGATAGGGAAATGAGATGGTTTTAGTTGAAAACTAAATAAAATATTGTTAGAATATTATTTTTAATATTATTATTGTTTTGAAATTTGAAATAGTTGAATTGTTTATTATGTTTTGTGTTAAAAAAATTGTAATAATGAGATGAGATGAAATAAAACACTTTCACTATCCAAACGGTCAGCAAACCAAGAAGGTGCAAGAGGAGGAAAACATGGGGGTATTGGGGTTCAAGCAAGTAGCCAAACGTGGGTGGACTTTTGCTGAAAACTCCAAATTGTAAAGTCTAATATGTCCTTAGTTTTAAGAGAAATGTTAATTGTACTTAAAAAAACAAAATTTACAAAAAACTTATTTTTCTACATGCCAACTATTAATATGCTGAAGATTTTAAGTCTTGTACGTTTTTTGTAAGTAAAATTATAAATACAAGTAGCACTACTCTTATTTTAACTGTATTTGGTGGAGGTCTTTCAGGTGCGGTACTGATTTTTACGTTTCATTGGACATGGGGCCAACCTTAGTGTATGGAATGGATATTTTGTCTAACAAGAAATCTCCACAACCTCTACACACTACATTTTTTATAATTTTTTTTTTATTATTTTATCAAATATTTATTATATGAATAATGAATAGAAAATTTGAAATAGTTTAAAAAGAATAAACTCAAAAAAGAAATTTAAATGTTAAAAAATTTAAAAATTTTAAAAAATGTGGAGTGTGGAGTGTGGTGGAATTTGTATAGCAAAACTCTTAAAATATTTGGCTGGCGTTGACCGGGAAGTCTCTAAATCCTGGAGTCCTCATGGAATGGTTTGTTTGTTGGGGACTGCTAGGGTCATCGAGACTTCACGAATTGTAAAATGTACTCTTCTTTTTAATTTTGTATATTTTTTAAAATATTTAAAAAAAATCACAAACTCATTTAAAAACAATTCCTTAACAATAAAGTAAAAAAAAAATATTCGGTAGATTTTATCGGGATGCATTCTCGATGGATGCATCATTTCCCTTTTCATTCATTGATTTGAGGGATTCTTTTTTCCTTTATTAATGTTAGATATAGTCATGAGTTGTGTAAATATTGTACATTCCTTTAAAAAATACTGAAATTTACTATTAATTTTTTTTATGTAGATTCAATATTTATTTATTTTTTGAAAAAACATATGCATCACTTGCACTGTTTATAATTACAAATATCATTTCTCTTTTTCCTTTACCACGTTTAACTTTCTCGTGCAGGCATTTACAAATTCATGCATGCATTATTGATCTAAAACTTACACTTTTAAAAAAAAATTATTATTAAAACAAATCTCTTTTTCGATCAAACCCCGATCTGCGATCATTTTTATTAGTGCGTAGGAAAAGGGACGTGCCTTGTAAGCACAATGATTCTTTCCCTGAATTTAAAGCAGAGCATCGTCTCATGTAGGTAGGGTTCAACCCTACTTCGGCCCCACGTCCAATTCTTCTACACACAGAGAAGTTGAAAGTTGAGATGAGATGAGATGAGATGAGATGATTTTAAGTCAAAGTTGAAAGTTGAATAAAATATTGTTAGAATTTCTTTTTTAATATTATTATTGTTTTGGGATTTGAAAAAGTTAAATCGTTTATTATATTTTATGTAAAAATTTATAAAAATTGTAATGATTAAATGAGATGAGATGAGATAGTTTTAGTATCCAAACTTGCACGCATTATTGGTCTAAAACTTACCCTTTTTTAAAAAAATTATAATTAAAACAAACCCTTTTTTGGATCAAAACCTGATCTGCAATCATTTATTTAGTGTGTAGGAAAAGGGGGGTGCCTCGTAAGCACAATGATTCTTTCCCTGAATTTAGAGCTAAGCATCATATCATGCAAGTAGGGTTCAGCCATACTTCGGCCCCATGTCTGCCTTTCAGGGGGAAAAGTCTAAAGCCAGGCACGAGTCAAGCCTGTCCGCGGACAAGACTTCTGAAATGGCACCCGTTCTTCTTGGTCGACGTCTCTCCACGAACGAACCATAGCGTTTCTCTACCCCTGCTCAACTTTATCCTCTTCGTGGTCTCCAACGTAAATCTCTCTTCCTGGCTCTTCTCTCTCTCTTCTTCGATTCTCACTTTACCTTCATCGAAAATGCTCATGGGTTCTATTGGTTTGACTCTTCTATTTCTTACTCTCTTAGGGGAAAATGCGCATTTCTGCTTTCAGTCATTTGCTACAAGCAATTTGTAGACAACAGTTTTACTCCCATTTTGGGTGCTTTATCTCCTTCCCTTGTATTCAATTCCAGGGGAATTGTCTATAGGGACCGTAGTTTGAGTCGTAGGGTTGGTATCCAGGATAACTGTTGTCTTCATTGCTTGATCTAACTATACTGCGTATCGGCTTTAAATGATTGGAGGACATGTTTGTTTCTCATGCATAGATGTATTTTAAGCTTTTTAGCCAACCATGAATTTGGCTATTCCTACTTAAGTATTTTAATTAGATGCTTCCCTATTCCTCTATTCTTGACTTGAAGGTGTTTATATGCCTTTCAAAGAATATTGATACCAACAACCCTGGGTCTTAATAGTGTTTACCACTCCTCAATGCCATTTCATTTTGATAATAAATGACTGGGAACTGATAGCTGAACCATGGTCAGTTGTTTTCAACTTCGTTTTGATCTCCACTCATCTTAATATCTGTAAATTAATTAATTAGTATTAAGGATATTGTTTTGGATGGATATAAACGTTTTGGATCTCATTTCATTCATAAATCCATATCTTTTTATTACTGTATGGATGCCTATATTTCTGCTTGAGTGGAAATGCTGTCTATTATCAGCTCTTTGCAGTTTGGATAAGGGGGCTTTATATCAGTGAAATGTAAAGACTAAAGAAGCTCTTTTCCCTAACAAAGGTTGATTAAGAACATTTATTTTCCCTTGTGTTGTTTATGATTTGTACAAGAGCATGACTTTTACTTTGTTTATTGGGTTTATAGCCTTTTCTTATATTATTATTATTGATGTTATTATTATTATTATCATCATCATCATCAT